>JAJJWW010019316.1:0-78612 GCA_023531295.1 Papaver armeniacum | reverse complement strand
ACTTATAAAAAATCTCCTAAGTTTTATGAGCGTTCGCTGCCCTTAGATAGATTTGAACACTTACCTATGTATGGTATTTCTTGGGTGAGTAACACTTGTCGGGCCTGGATCATGTTGGTCGCCTCGATCAAATGGTTGAACATTTCTTTTATTCCTACCGATTCTTGGATCTTCTCGAAATTCTACTTTCTTCATCTTCTTGAACCCCCGTGTCCGAAATATCATTCATTGCCTTCTCGATTAATCGCACTCTTGAACCTTATACTCAAGAAAATCTTTCATTTGTCTTACGATGAGTTGCTTTCTTGAACCTCATCTTGGAAAATCAAATATTGCCATGTGATTAATTGCTTTGTTAACTCATTGGAACATCATTTATTGTCTTACAATTAATATATTTCTTGAACTTTGTGCTTTCCCAAAAATTATTCATTACCTTGATTAATTATTTCCTTGAACCATATGCTCCGATTATTATTCATTGTCTTCTCGAATCTTCTCATTGGAAAATCATTCACTTCCCTTTTGATTAATTGCTTTCTTAAACTTTATCTACTGGAATATCATTTTCCTTGATTAGTTGCTCCATCATTTTCAAAAATAACACGTCCTTGTAAGAAACCATTTTCTTAGGTAGAGGATTTGTCGCTTGCCTTTATTCCGGTGGAAAAATCTCATCTTCATGTGTTTTGAATCTCTTTTCCTTCTTATCATTGGTGTGAACATCCATCATGGTCTTAATCGCAACGGTTTCTCTTCAATTAAATTCCCACTACTCGTCGTATTGGCACATTCTTGCACTATATCCACATTTTCGTCAAATCTATCTTTTTTTCTCCAGGTGCACTTAAAGGTTGATTTTCCTTGTTTTGATTGATAAACTTTACTTCTTTAGTCGGTTCGGGTTTTGTTTTGGCGGTTCCACGGTCCCCCGCGGCTTGTCAAGATTCTCAAACACTTTATTTATACCAAGTATGTTGTTTTAACCCGGAAACAAAATCTTTTTGGTTTTTTAGTTTATTAATTTTTTTTGAATTTTTTGAAATATTTTGAAAATTGGAAATAAAAGACAAACATTTACAAATTCGGGTGATGTACCCTTAACCTATCAGTTGACTTAACATAATGAGTTAGAGACTTATCCTGACCGAGCCTCTGTGTTCTTACCACTTTTTTGTTCATCCTCTTGTCTTACAGAGACTTCCATGTGAATGATGGTTGTTTGGGAGGCATAATTAAATCTTTTATTACGAAGATGAGGTGGCTTGTAAATGGTTTTGTTTTCTTTACATTTTGAACCTCATCACCACCCTCAATTCTAAACGGATTCCACCTTGTAGATGAAGATTGCTTTACAGCATGTGAATTTGATCAGCGAGCAAGATATACGAGAGGTAAACTAGACTCACTGATGGTTGAACGGGATAAAACAAGATCTCTCCAAATATGTACACATGCCTAATACGTGAGGTCCGCTTTGGTAGAAGGTCGGATATATGCCTGAACTCATTGAAATCGGTTGGAATTTGGCACGTTCCTCGCTTTATCAACTCCATAATAATCTTCCATTAACTCGAGACAAAAAAATAGGATCGATTAGTTGAATTAAATGAATTCACGGTTGTACCGATTCAAGAGCTCACTAATGTGAACGAATTCGATTGACAACGGATATTTGCTTGTTGATTGGGTTGGATAAATTTGTATGGTCTTCACTTAAGACAAAATTGACCATGGGTCCCCTTTGATAATAGGGTAATGGGTGCTTTTCCTATGCAAAATTCCTCACGAGGATGTCCACATCTTCCCCCGATCAAAGTTCCGGCTCGCCGGTATGGTCATGTGGATGATGCACTATCGATGCAACTGGCACGATATTCACTTGATTTTCATCTCGTAAAATGTGGCCCCTCCGCAATTATTCCTATTAGAGTCTCACGGTCGGTCCAACCTTGGTCATTACGCGTTTCAATGCATTTTCAACTGTGAGCCCGCTTCCATAAAGAGTGTAATGTTGGATGGTAAGATGATATCGATCGGTTCCAATATACATGGTTCAAACAATTCATTATAATATCTACCATATCTTCTTGAATGATTTCTCATCGAGCTACAATGACTTAGTCTTCAAACGTGGAAAGAATTTTTAAATGTCTCAGCACTGGTTCTTGTCGGACCGCCTCTAAGTGTTTTCTAGTAAACGACTTGAGGACCAACATAAACCGTCTCACAAACATATCGACCATATCCTGCAATTCGAAACTAGACTTGGGTCTGTCTTCATCAACCACTTCAAGTAGTTCCATTCAAAATCCTTGGAACAATTGGACTAACAACTCATCATTAATACCTAGTGGCTTCAAGTACTAATATAAATACGAATATGGGTTTTTGAGCACCAGGTTCCATCATATCTATCCATATCAGGAAATTTAAATCCAGGAGGTAAACGAATATCGGGATAAGGATATAGCCCATGTATATCTATTGTATCCTCACCCATTTTCTCTGCAAGTCCTTTCGATATTTTTGAGCCTACTCAAGATAATTGTCTTTCTCGTGTTGTGGTCTCATTCTTTTTAACCTCTTCATTATGATTATTTTTGTCATTTCCATATCAGCCCCGACATGTTTTCCGTGACTCAAGACTCGGCCTCGAGAGTCAACTTCTTGATCTCGGCCTCCATCGTGTCTTCATATTCTCGAGAACTTGGTATCCAACATTTGGTTGGGTTGTTCGCACAACGAGAGAATGCCTCGAAGATCGATATCATTTCAAATTCTATGCTCGTGTTCCTGTTTTCAAGGAAACAAAGAATATATGGTAACGAGAATGGTGCTTATGTCTCGGATTTTGTGCAATAATGAATGCAATTTACAATTAATACACGTGCATGCAGGTTTCACTAACTCCACAGGTAGGCTCAGGCTACCTTAGCAAAATATACCTCGAGACGTAGTTAGACTAGTCTTCTTTGGTACTGGGCTAAGGATTGTGGTGGATTCACCAACTCCCATAAGGCCCAAGGCACGGTTTGACTTACTAGCCATTGGTTTTTCCTAAGAATCGGACGATCGACGATGCAAAAATGTAAATGCAAGAGTGAAATGAGTGTGTGCACATGTGTGTGTGCAAATACCGATGTGAAATTAAACCCTAAAATCCCAATTACGTTTTCAAGTTAGATTCCAATCCTAACAGAGTGCATACTCAGATACCGTCGAAATCGGTTAAGATCTCTAAAATATCTAAAATGTAAATCACGTGGAAAAATTATTAATAAGGGAAGCCATTATTATCAAATAGCCACCCAACTTAGGGAGTTGGGACCCAAAAGAAACACTTGGTCCAAAACAGAGAAAATAGTCCTGGAATCAATGTACAAACTAGGAAGGTGTGAGGCACCTAGTTTGTCCAATCAGAAGATTTAGCCTACTTTATAATTGGGATTTAGGTTCTAATTCGCAATAACAAATAATGAATATTGTGAATAAATAAAATAATAAAAAATGATAAAATCCTCAAGCAAATGTCGACCTTACTAAACCAGTTTTCATAAAGTAGAGATTCCAATGTTACTTAGAATGGGATGAATCAACGAGGCTTAGTACTTCCGCGAACTCGATCCAAGGGCAATCCAACACCAACCGTTTTCTAAGAATTTTATGTTTCTCCTATTTCTCCACTAAAAATCTCTTTGATTTTCTCCTAGGTACTATCCGATTTTTTTTTCTAAAAAGATGACACCCTATTTATAGCTTTCTTCCATTAACAATTACCTTAGGATTGAAATGACCTAAATCCGATGGCTCATATTAAAACCTAAATTCTCTAACAATTTAAATCATTATTATTTCCAATTATTAAAAATTCTCCAAAATCATCAGTAACTTTTTTTACTAAAATAGCCAAATATCATTTAATCTCAAGATTTTTGCAAACATGGAATTTCTTGCGAACAAAGCTAGACTAAGGTGTCGACATTTTTACTCATTCTGTTATTAGTGGACGTCCAACATTGATATGGACACGAACTTGGTGGCACTAATTAATTGTTGGTGGACTATCATGCACGTCCAATTCAAACTTCGGAACTAATGGGTTCTTAGTGGATTTTGCTCATTTTGGTGCATGTCACCTAATGGGCACTAGTTTAGCTCGTCTAATGCCTAGTGGATGTACTAAATATAGGAATATGAACGGTGTTTTCCTAGACCATATTTGGAAGTACGACTGGGTGTATGCGAAATTAGGGTGTCTACGGATAGCCATATGGCCCCGGAGATTTATTCTTTCCACATTTCTTTATAGCTTGCCATACTTCAACTTCACTGAAGGATCTTTGTAACCAAGCTTGTTCTGTCTCAGAGATCTTTGGGCAGTTTCATCATGTAACCGGGGCCTCCAAGTATGATGTTCTCTAAAAAGGTTAGTGTATTAATCACTAAACTCTTTTTTTTTAATCTTAGCTTGATTGTAATTATCTTCGCCTTGAATCACCAATTTGTGACTTGTGTTCTTCCTTTTCAATTGAGCTCTTTTAATATGGTAAATTCAGCTAGATTGAGTTGTCCATGCATCCTCATCCTTTATGTTTAGTTCATCTATCTTCCGAATCAGCTTCTCTTTCTTAGCTTGCTGTCCCCTATATGTTTCTCTGGCCCATCTCTTGATAAAGAATTTTAGATTTTGAAGTTTTTAGCAAATATGAAGCTGGAGGAGCCTTTGATATGACATAACAGTCCACCATATGACCAGATTTTTCAGAAATGACTCGTTGCTTAGCCAGAAGATTTCTAGTATAAATGGAGGATTGATAGTGTTTACATTACTAGTTGTGAGTATCAGGTGAGTGATCTGACAGATTTCTTGAGAGTATATCACTTGTGCAGCACTAGGATATTTAACTTCCAAAGGCTAAAGAAATTAAATTCTATCCGGTCTACAAAAGGATAGGATCAGGCTTCATGTTTAACCATGTGTAGAGGCCTCCACTTGCTGGTAAATCAATAAGATCACGTTGATCCATGAATTAATTAAACAGTCTCATACCCAATCTTGATCATCCATTTTTGTTTCTTTCCAGTATCTTCTTACTGCATTGAAATCTCCAGCTATATATGCACCAAGTTGAGAGCGCCAACCAACTAAACTATCCATTTCTTCCCGAAGTCCTTTCGCTCATCAGTAAGACAATGAGAGTAGAAATTAGTAAGAGCCACTCAAATCTGTCCTGCATGTTAATGAATTTTTGGTTGAGTGTATTCGCTGAGAAAGCATTCTTTTATGCATTCTAGCTTCTTTGAGTCATGTATGTTGAGCCTGCCCCTTCCAAGTCCTTCAGAAGGAATGAATTTCCAGTTGATGTTCCTTTGATAATTGTTGAATAGTGTTATGTACCAAGTGTTGATTAAAGGGACTAAGGTCCTCAATTCCTTGTACTCCATTCTCAATGTTATCTTCAAGTTCCGGCGATGTTTCCAGCATTACAACACTGTTGCTATTTCTAGCAAAGTTTCCGACATAAAAGTTGAATCCGGAACTGAGATAATTGGTACATGGATTACCGATAATTCTCGAACTGGTACAAGTGAAACTTGTTATTTGTTCTGGCTTAAAACTAGTTACCAAAAAAGAACTGCCACTCTACTGCTTGTCTTTTTGAAAGTGGTGCAGTAGCAGTTTTTACCATTATTGAAAAACAAATCTGACACCTGTCGTTTGAGTTGGACTGCTGACTCACTTTTTCCGACTCATTCAAATTCAAATTTTGAATTTTTGAACTTTTTTTTTTTAAGTTCAAGAGCAGACGGCGTATTCAGGTTGCGGCGGAGATGATTTTTTCCCGAAATCTGATTCTCATCTAATTTCTAGGAGATAAGCCACCTTCTTTTTAATATCAATAGTAGTCGAAATCTTCATTAGATCACCCAGAGATGGATATCCCATAAATCCTCGATTTCCTATACATGTCTCTTTATCTATTTCAGCAAGGTTACCATGCTTCTCACCAATGGCTTTGAAATTTGCAGAAGACCAAGGGATGTAGTATAAGCCTTTTATTCGGCCACCACCATTTACATTTTCTCCTCGCCCACTCTCTGGAGGTAGTTTCATCTTCATATGATCTTTGCTTTATTTCAATTTTTGTACCCTCCACCAACCAGGTCAATGGAGTCCATGCTTTCATCCATTCCTTCAATCGAGTTTGGGTAAAAAGAATCTCTTTTCGCTCAATTGAAGTTAGCTTTAGATATCCATTGTTCCATTGTAATTTATGAGAAATAGCTTTGCAACTTTGTTCCAAGATAAGGACCCCTCACTGATATTGTAACTGCTCTTGACATTCTTGATTTAATGTTGTTTAGTCTTTGTCTTCATGGGATGTTGTAAAGTCTTGAAGAGTAGGTACGGTTGAATGATTCCTTCTTCATCTAACCGAGATTCAAGTACTTCACCTAAACTCCACCAACTTCCATCATTGTCCCCTCTTGGTACATATATGGAGTTATTAGTTCTTTTTGCTTGAGTCATGTCTAGCAAATTTAAGATATTTCCTCCTGCTATTCTTCCTTACTTAATTAAGAAAAAAGCTCCATCTCTCCTGGTCCAGTGATGGGTGCCTTAGCCTTTTCCTTTTTCCAATCAATTTTTCTAACATATCTATGAGCTACACCGATCTCTCACAGAAGAGAACCCACCTCTCATTGTTTTTTCTTCAAGTCTCAAACCGTTCTTTCTTTTTCCATCGCCACCTTAAATATCGAATATTTTCCAATCAATTTGCATCAATCTCGGGATCCGCCATTGCTGAGTTGACTCGGTAGGAACGAGGTTGCGGACCCTCTCTCTCTCTCTCCTATTTTTGTAATTTAAAATGAACGTGTAGCCGAACCATAAGTGTTCCTTGAATATGAAGAATATTGAGAGGTTCGGGTGATGATAACTTCGTCGATAAACATAGGCTTTGTGAAAACATACTCAGGTTCGATGACAAGTTATCAATAGATCTTAACTCCATAATTTCCCAAACTTATATTCGTGATTCAAGTACAAAATAAGACAACTCGAACTTAGCGTTGTTCCTCATAAAGTGAAGTTCGACTAACATTTTTTAGTTTAATTATATCAGCACGATTGTTCATCAGCACCGTCATATCATGAAGAACAATGAAAAGTTCAGCTGCAAATTTGTTTCAATTGGTATCCAAACTTCACTCTGTAGCTGTTGTAAATCATGGTTTTTTTGGATTCAATCATAATCTATCCATCATATATAAAATAAGTAAGACGTAGATTTGTGGGAAATACTTTTAATTGTATATTTGCTTGCCATGAGAGAAGAAAGAAAGAAAAAAATAAATTAAAATTAAAAAAGAAACATTCAAAAAGTGAAAAAAGTTAAAAACAAACTTTTAAAGAATTTTAAGAAAATAAAAAATATGAGAATAAAAAAATAATTAATTAATTAACTAATCTTTTTTTTTTTTTTAATAGGAAATAGATTGATTTTAAAGAAAGTTACATATTGTTTTTGTCTTGCTGGATCAAAACTTGAGTCCATGAGGGACATTGTTAAACCAATTAAAACATAATGATTGAGGTCCTAGCATATTTAGCCAAAGAATCGGCTAAATTATTTGCATCCCCAGAACATAGGAGCAAACCCAAAACTCTAAAGATTTCGAATGCTTAATGCATCGGTTATTGAGTTATAAGTTGTCCACTTCACAAATTGTGGATTTTCCATTGAGAGCATCTATCACATTTGCACAATCTCCTTCCAGTGTCTTCTCCCGTCATTTGATTTCGCCCACAAAAGACCTTTAAGAGCTTGCGCCTATTTCGCTCTTCGGATCTATCAAGAAGCCGAGCCTCCCCCACTTGATCATGGCCTATCACCTACAAAATCTCTACATATCGAATTCCCATCCAGACAGCAATTTCTATTTAAATGGAACAATCAAAATTTATTTTTCTTTAACACCACAAGGAGGAGGTGCCCATTTGTGCACGGTTTACTGTTGTGGATGATTTTGAATAGAGTGGAGAGTAATAGCTCTATTCCATTCATCCATCTCAGAATAAGATATTATTAGCTACTTCCACAGTGTAAAAGACTTTGTTATCAAAAATCTTACCACACCGATTTCCAGGATGAGCGAAATAATGAAACATGCCATATCATACATCTTGAAATCTTTACCTACATTATTATTGACAATGAGAAAAATCACAGTAACCATTCATGCAAATCCTTGTGTTGAATATGAGCAGTGATGACCGGAGCTAATTTATTCCAAATAGCATTCGTGATGTCTGCAATCAAAAAATAGATGCTTGGCAAGTTTCTGAGCATTGCCACACAACGGGCACGAACTATCTTGATATTTAGTGAATCTGGAAAGTCTGGACTTGGATTGGAAGACAATTATGGAAGGAATTTCAATAATTTAATCGATGGATTCTAGGTGGAAGCTTATGTTTCCCGAGAAAAGATTTCCGACATATGTTTAAATTATTCTTAAGGTTTATGAAGTAAAGTCTCTTAAGAATAACATTGTATGCAGACTTAATGGAGAAAAGTTCCATTCTAGGTTGGTTCCCATCTAATTTTATCTTTGCCAAATAAAGGAATTCGATCCTAAGAATCTCAAAGTGATGTTGTTATCATCAAAAAGAGCTTTTAAAGTATCATTATTCCACACCTTTCTATCCTGGTCAATTAATCGACCAACAGTTTCATACCCAGGAGGATTGGAAATGTGATTACGGAGGCTTGTCTTAGTGTTGGAATCCAATTGTCTTTCCAAATTGACATGAAATTCCACCAATTTCCATGACATAATGCTTTTTGACAATCTCTAGCCCCGGACGGACATCCTTCCAAATCCAAGACCCCCGTTCACTCACAACATCGCTTAGGGATTAGCATTAGCAAAGTACTTTTCTTTAAGATAATAGACCAAGGTTCATCGGGGGAGAGAAACCATCCTCCAAGCCAACTTAGTAAGAAGAGCAATATTAAGGATTTCTGTTCTTGCTAATATTGAGGCCACCTAGTTCTTTTGGGGAGAGCAATATCATCCTAACCTTTGGGATAGTATCCTTTTCATTTTCTTTTTTGCCCACACTGTGGTTCATTTGAATACTTTATCATTTTACTAGTTAATTCTTTGGGCATAGGGAAAATGGCCTAGATGGTGGTTACTAAATTTCCTAATACAAATTTGGCTCATAATAGTTCTACCGGGTGGAGAAAGGAATACCGCATCCCATATATGGAGTCTATTCTTATAATTATCTAGAGGTGAGCAAAGGACTCATATTTTCTCTTTTGTAAGAGAGGGAACTCCCTAAATATTTTCATTTAGAGGACATTCTTCTTATTCTAAGGATATTGGAAATTTCATTTTTTATTATCGGGAACCTTATAAATGGTGCTAAGTCGATTTATCAAAATTCACGACGACCTCGAAATTTACTTGAATTGCTCTATTATAGCAGACAGATTCTAGCATCTTTACTGCTTTTATAAAAATAAGACAATCCTCAAGAAAAATAAGTGAGATATAGAGGACGGTTTTATTTACTTTAAACCCATGGATGAGATCATTATTTTCAGCAGTTCTCAAGCTTCTGACAATGCTTCCATACATAGAATAAAAAGATAAGGGGATAAGGGATCACCTTGCCTTAGTCCCCTTTGAGGATAGTAAACATTACAGCGATCCATTAAGGAGAATGGATGTAGACGAGAGAAATGCATTGATTAATCATGTTGCACCAAGTATCGAGAGAATCCTAGTTTTTTCATAATTATCAATAAGAAAACACCACTCAACTCTATCAAAAGCTTTCGACATATCAAGTTTAATAAAGAACACAACCATCTTTAGCTTTAGTTTTCTTAAGAATGTATAAGCTCATGGGCGATAATGATATTATCATGATAAGTCTACCGTATAGAAAAGTTTTGTCTGCAGGTGATATAATCTTATACGAGAACACATTTGAGGTCTAGCAAGTAACTTAGATATGATCTTATACGAGACATCAGCACAAGCTAACGGGTCTGAAATCTATTGCACTCTTAGGACAGTTGTTCTTGGGGATAGAGTTGTGGTTATGATTTAGTTGTTTAAGAATATATTGAGATTGAAAAAAAGTTTGAACCATTTTAACCACATCAGTCCTATAGTCTCCCACATCACTTGGTAAAACCCGGAGGAAAGCCATCCGGCCAGGGTAATTAACTAATCAAGGATATCTAATTATATTAATATACTATTCATTAATATAAACCACTAAATAAATCAGGGTAGTACTGTCATTATGAAAAATGATGGATAACGGACCACATACAATTGCTATTTCATGACCTAGTTTTGTCATATTCGGTATGCCCAAAAAATCAGTATGCCCCCAAATCAGGATTCTGCAATTTAGTTAAAAGTTTCCCAACTACACTTGAAAGTTGAAACACCATGATGAGCGGCATGAGCCATCAGCAATATTCATGAATGTTTCCCTAAAATAGGAGTATATGAAAGACTAGGGAACCGATAACGCATCCTACATTCAATAGAAATGGAGAAGTGTATTAACAAGGCAGATTTGATCCGTTAGGCCATTACATTTTGTCATTTCATGGGCAGTATCCCACCAACAACCCAATGTAGCATCAAATTCCTCCTAACGGTGCTTTTTATAATCATAATGTTCCCCGAAAGTTAATTAAAACAAAACATATCAATTTTTAATTCATTTAAAACATACTTTAAAACCATTTTTTATGCTATTAGTGCTCACTCCATCACAAAACAATTCCCACCAGATTGTGTCTCAAATAATGGAAGCCATTAATGTTCTCCATTTCTTTCCCACTTCAAAACCCAATCGTCCATCATTTGCCAACCTCAAAACTAAGTCTAAAGCCTGCTCAAAATTTCTTAAAACAATCCAATATACACCGAGTTGTATCCGTAACCACACCGGAACCAAGTCCAATACTTGATCAGAATCATCGTCCTATTAACGTAACAATCAATTCCAACCCATGTAATGAGTTACAAGAAGATATACAAGAGTCAGTCACGGTATACTACAGGATTACCAATTTTCTTTTGTATCGCAACGGACGAAACAGACGAACCCGTACAACTTCAAGTAGTCGAAGGGGAAGTTCCATCTGACTTTCCACCGGGAAACATATTATCTAACCGGACCAGGAATTTTTCAGATGATCACGGTTCCACAGTTCATCCACTTGATGGTCATGGCTATCTTCGAGCTTTTAAAATCGATGGCGATGTACAGTATTCGGCAAAATATATCAAGACTGATGCTCAGAAAGAAGAATGCAATAGTGAAACCGGGAGAGTGGAAGTTTACTCATCGTGGACCCTTTTCAGTTTTGAGGGGTGGCAAAAAGTTTGGAAACACTAAAGTTATGAAAAATGTTGCTAATACTAGTGTCCTGAAATGGGGTGGCAAATTACTTTGTTTATGGGAAGGTGGCGATCCTTATGAAATCGATATCGAAAACGATCATTTGGAAACTGTTGGTATATTTGATCTGATTAATCGCCATCATTTAAAGCAGTCGGAGGATATAGCTTCAGGTGCTGTTAATCAGATTTCAGAGGATGCAAAGGTGGATTCCGGTGACGGTGGGGGTGGTTTTTTGGGATTTTGCTGCTGGAGTGGTGAAACCTATTCTTCATGGTTAGTATGGTATCTTTGTTTTTAGTGGCCAACCACAATTTTGTCACCCAATGAGGTGCAACAAGATGACATATTTTACTTCTAAACAATTGAGGCCGGCAAAATTTTGGACTAATCATTGGATTTGATGGTACACATGGGTCTACCATTTTGATGATTCGTACTGTACTTTAACTGTTGGTTGTGTAGGAATATTCAAGATGCCACCTAAACGGCTTTTGTCGCATTACAAGATTGATCCTACTCTCGACAGACTTTTGACTGTTTCGTGCAACGCAGAAGATATGCTTATTCCCCGCAGTTCTTTCACCTTCCACGGTAACTAACATGCAATCATACACCTTGGTTAATTGTATATTATTTACGACTCGGCTTGTATTTGAGTCGGATTTAATTTTATTGCTAACAAGTTGGACACACGTCTAACTAGTTTTAAAATTCTTCTGTCATTCTATTATTTAGTACTTTTTAAGTAAGTCAGATTCAGTCGAGTGAGAAACAAAATAAAAAAAGCACCCCCAATATGTTCTGGGTCGATTTTAAGTTAGTGTAATGAAAACCTAAAGCTATAGTAGAGAATTTGAATTTGGTTTTGTTGTTTTGGTTGCAGAATTTGATTCAAATTTCAAGCTATTACAGAAGCAAGAATTTGATTTACCTGAGCACATGATGATCCATGATTGGGCTTTCACCGAGACACACTATGTTTTGTTTGGCAATCGCATTAAGCTTGATGTTCCAGGTACATATTACCCATCCCTAATTACACCATTTAACATAATCCTCAAAGATCACCTTGTCAAGGAATTAGTGTTTTTACGATTTGAATTATAGGATCAATGTTGGCGTTATCTGGATTGTCTCCAATGATAACTGCATTGTCAGTAAATCCGAACAAGCCCACATCACCTATCTACGTGCTTCCTCGGTTTCCTGATAAGGTCAAAGGTGATAGAGATTGGAAAATTCCTGTCGAGGCTCCTTTGCAGATGTGGGTTCTGCATGCTGGAAACGCTTTTGAGCTCACTGACCAAAGAGGGAATTTAGAAATTCAAATCCATGCTGCTATTTGTTCCTACAAGTGGTTCAACTTCCACAAAATGTTTGGTATATTTATTTCTTTTCGCCAACTAATAACTGCTACAACTACCTAATCTAACAATTTGAAAAAACAGGATATGATTGGAAAACTGGCAAATTAGACCCTTCCTTCATGAATGCAGGAGATGGGGATGAAAATACCTTGCCACACCTAGTGAAGGTATTTTAATATACAAGTGATCTTGTTGTAAATTTGCCATCATTGCTTGTTCAAACTACTAGCATCAGATAAAGGAATAATGATAGTTTGTTGGGCAATGTAGGTATCTATCAAACTCCAATCAGATGGGAATTTCGAAGAATGTTCGGTCGAAGCTCTAAACAATTGGAGTAAACCAACAGATTTCCCGGCGATCAATCCAGCTTTCTCTGGTAGCAACAATACATGCATTTATGCTGCAATTCTTCTAATACTCCGTCAAGCTTGCCACACTTTCCATTCGATACAGTAGTAAAGTTCAATTTAGTTGACAAGTCCGTCTCAACATGGTCAGTTGGAATAGATGATCGGCGAACCTGTTTTTGTCCCCAAAGGAACGGATGAGGAAGATGGATAATTGTAGTAATAGAGTGTAAGAATTAACATACATTTATTCTTATACCGATTTATGTTGTGAACGAAGCTCATATTCAGATGAGCGCCTGATTTATTTTTCGTATATATCAATGTTAATTTTCCCCGCCTGCAGTACGCAGTATCAATACAGAAGTGTTACATGGTGATATTAGACCTAAGCTGATAGAGAAGTGAGGATGCACTCGTAGCAAAACTCTGAAGTTCCTAAACACTTAAATTTTCCTCTTGGGTTTCATGGATTTTGGGCAGCAGCTGATTAAATTGTGTATAAGCATATAAGAAATATCAATGTAATAATATTTTATTTTAATCTATTGGGACCTGTCAAGCTTGTTCATTTGTGTGTATTGACATCCAAAATCCCACCTGAATACTGTACGTTGAACAGAGGAAGCACTAATCAAGGTCCAGAATTATTTACCAGATTCTTTTCTAGACCACCTGATTGATTAAATGTGTGCAAAAAAAAAAAAAAAAAAAAAAAAAAAAAAGACAAAAGACAAAAAAAAGAGAGAGAATTTGTTTATTTTTAAATACAATTAATCCTATTGGGGTATACCCAATTTTAAAGGGACACTTTTTTGGGTTTTAGGGGGGAGTCCTAATGGGTAAGTTACAAAACTACCATTTTTCTTTCAAAAACCTATTACCCTAAATCAGTTTTAATCTTTTCATTTTCTCTCTTCTTCTCCTCCACAACCTCTACCTACTCCACCACCACCACCACCAAAACTCGTCGATCAATTCGCAAAATCGTCGATTCGGTAACCCGATTAATCTTCATCACGGATCCACCACTAAGAAGGCAACTCGTATGAAAGAAACTAATCGAAAACCCAATGAATATATATCCCTGAATTGCAAGTTTGGTTGCTAAGAAAGTGAAGAAAAAAAACGGTTGAAGAAGAAGAAATTGAACCCGTTGAAACACGTGAAATGGTGCGCTTAAGAAAGTAAGGCTTGTTTAACTCACTCTGATACTTCGATTTCATGTTTGCATGTCAAATTAGGTCGAAATTCGAATTTGTGAATTGGCGAGCTATGACGCCTCGCAAGGTTTTTTGTTATCGACCTTTCGGGTTTTTCATAGTTAGGAGCCTAGTAGGGAGGGTATAAGGTTGGTTAAGAACTTGTTTATTTGTATAGTTTCGTAATCGTTACTAGCGAGAGCCCGGCAGTTATTCTATGTATACCATTCCTAACTTTTAAAAATGAAGCCGACATCTTATTATTGTTTACCCTTTTCTGCTACTTGTTTAGAATGTTTCCGACGTTAATTTTTCGTCGGAAGGGCATTTATATAAAACCATTCCGCCGTTTGTCGGCCATGTGTGGGAAATGGACCTTCCGAGTGTTAGTGAAAATCCTTTTTTTTTGAGCTAAAGGCTATTTTGATGATACAATCGTCGCTTTGGCTTAGCCGCACTCATCTTTAGTCGACCTTTTCCCGCCATTTTTTTATAGGATATAAGTTGTATATGTATACCCCCGTCACTGTAATGTTTTTTTCTAAATTGTTCTTGTTCGTATTACGAATGGCAAAGAAGAAAGCGAAACAAAACAAAATCTTAGTCCCCCTTCAAACCCTCCTCGTACAGGATAAACTCTTGTCTTCAAAACATCGAGGGGGTATATATGCGGGAACGACAAAGGTCTGAAACACTATCTCGAACCCGATGATTCACGAGACTCGGATGAAGACCAATCAATTCCATCTCGGTAAAAAGAGGTGATGATGATGATGATGATGATGTTGATGAAACCAATCAGGTTCTTCGGAGGTAACAATGATGATGATGATGGTGATCAAGACATGCTTGAGGCTGGAGGAGGTAATGATGATGGTGATGATGATGGTAATGGAGATAAAGGTAAGAATATCATCGAAGATGAAATTGTTGAAGAGGAAGAGGAACAAGAAGAAGAAGGAGATGGAGATGGAGAAGGAGAACAAACTCTAGCTATTGTTCAAGCCACCGGTTTCGGCTTCAACTTCAACCGAACGAAGAAGAGGGCGATCACTAAACCGGATGATTCTCATATGCCTCCCAAACACTTGATGGTTGCAATCGAAAGAAGGTGAGCCTCCAAAAGGGACCCCGACGGATGGTGGAGATGTTCTTTTTGGATACAAAGACTCATGGGCATGTACGGTCCATAATACTATCGTAAGTAATGTTAATCCGTATTTGTTATTTATTCAAGTGTGTAACTATCTTAATTAAATTTGCGTCAAGTGTTTGTTTCTTTTCATTTTGTTTTTTTGGTATTTGGGATCACAAGCATGCCATCGGAGTCTCATGAGGCGCCAAGCTTCGTGTTCGGTGACTCATACTTGGGATCTTGACATGGAATGTGAGGAGGTAGAAAGTGATTGTGAGGAACTCCGGTTGTGGCATGCGGTGGAGAGTTCGAATATTGATCTTGATAAAGTTACCGTATATACGTGTGAGAGGTTCTACGGAGGCGACTCTGTTATTCCCATTCTCAGTGAGATGGCGATAAATCTCGATGATGCTCGACAAATTCTAGGACTCAAGGTTGATGGAAAAGCGATCGGCGGGGATTCGATAATGCCATTTCTTTCGGGAAGATTCTGAATTGAGCAAGAAATTGTTCGGTTGGAGTCGATTCGAACGGATGATGTTCTTGACAAGAAGGATGGTCGACTAACCAAGAAGTTTAATAGAAGAAGTTGAGGGACAGATTATGGAAGACTCGGAAATCCCTTGATATGGAAGGAATGGTGCACCGATGCGAATCAATGCCCTACCGCGGCGCTTATTTGCTATACACCACGGGCAAATATATCTTCCCCAGAAGCAGCTTGAAACCAAGTGGGAAGCAGTTACTTGCAACTATTGGATCCCTTACATGAGATGCGTGGGTATTCTTTGGGTGCTTATAGGTGGTCGCCTTCTTGAACAATGAGTTGAAAAAATGTTCTAGGGCACTCACTAAGCAATTTAATGAAAACACATGTCTCTTCTAGGTAATTTTTTGTCTAGTAACATTTATATTAAAAATTCTCGTAAGATAAGGTTCTTACTAAACTTTTTCTTTTTGCATAGGTTTGGATATATGAGCACTTCCCTTCTTTGTTCAAAGACAACTCTACGTAAAAGTGGATAATAGTGTTCCAGTTCATTTGCCAAGATCGCAATCTGCATGCAGTTTTAAGGGTACTCGGGATAAGGAAATGCCGCAAAATCTTATGAAACTCGAGACGGCATCGACAAATTGGTAACGGAAGAGGTGATATTTGATCTCGTATCGAGAGGATAGAAATCAAGGTTTAATCCCAAGGAGAAATGAAGTTGTTGCATTATACTATGGACCCTTGATGACTTGTGTTTGAAGGATTTTCAATGTACGATCCACATCGGGTAATGCGCAATTGGGTTGCGTCAAGAAGAACCTCATTTCGATGAAGAAAAGCCGTTCTTTACGCAGAACCGAGATGACTACACCACCTCCCAAAAACTATTAACGTCTCTTACGATCCGGCGCCAACTCAAGAACATTGGGACGATAGACCAGGCCGTAACATCGATGTGAGTCTTTGGACGAGGTGACCACAGTCATGAAGCTACCGAGAAATACATGGCGTGGTACTTGGGTTGGGCTCGTCTACGCGATTAGGACAATGCGAAGAACTGGCTCGTAAGAAGAAGATGGAATCGAAAGACCCAAAGAACATTGCTTAAGATATTTGTAAAGTATTTTAGAGTTGCTCTTACTATTTTAAGATTAATTGCATTAGAATCATTCTATTAATTGTTTGTTGTTTAATTGAATATAGAAGGATCAGTTGAAGACCTTTGTGAGGGTGTTGTGTTGCGAAAGATGAGGAGGGAGAACTTATGTAAAGCAAGAACATTGACTATGCTTGCAATGTCGACAATGAGGATGCCCACTATTTTTCAAGCAACTTCAGGCTGAAGTAAAGGCGGAAGAAAAAGCTATAAAGGAAGGACAAGCCAAGATAAAGGCTGATAAAAAGAGGACTCATAGTGCTCGTGGTGGTGAAGGTAGCAGTAGTGGTCTTGGTGGTGAAGGTAGTGTTCCAAAACCGGGGCCATGGTCGTGGCCAATGAATGCTTTCTAGTTCATTTCTTTATGTTGTGGTGGACAAATTTTTAAGTTAATGGTGTGGAAAAATGTTTTTTACGGTTTATGGGACATGTTTTCGTATTTTGGACAAAAAATATTGGATTTCTAGTTGTTGAATGAATGGTTTGTTTAGCTTTTTAAAGTGTCAATACATTCTTAGGCATGCTTTTTTTAAGCTACCCGTCGGTTGTCCCGAGTACGGCAATGTTGTGAAATGTCAAACCTCCTGACCTGTCAACAAAAATGTGTAGTTACCGAGGCCGAGGAAGGTAATCCCCACGACTCCTACTAAGCGGTGTTTTTGTAAATTAATGGTACGAAAATAGAGACCCTGCGCCATATCTTGAAAAAAAACCATTCTTCCGATGCCTAAAATCATGTAAGGTCGGGAGGGAAACAAAACAAGAAAAATGCTCGGCGGTATTTTGGCCGCATGCTAATGAACCCATACATTTCCGGCCATTTTGAGACCCGGCATTGTAGCAAATTTACGACCCCACTGCCGAAGTCTGGGTCAAAAATTCAAATTTTTGCAAGTACAATTGCATTGATTCACTTGTACTTGGACACTATAACGGCCAAATTTGGGCACCATCCTATAAATACACTACTTATCTCCACAAAACAACACACAACTATTTGCATATACTCTCCAAAGCTCATATCATCACACACTCTACCTAACTCACCCAATAGCTCTCTACACACAAGAAATGACTTCATTTGATTCTAATGAAGATTTGGCAATCACCAAAGCTTGGTATGCGGGACTAGAGTTCGAGGCAGTCCTCAAGTATGGGTGGATTCCACAACCTTTTGAGGTAGGGTTCACAACACTTTTAGCCAAGAGTGTGGGAATCCCGGCTTTCGAAGTGTTCCAACAAGTGCACGATAGGCACATAGTCATTGAAAATGCGATACTTGCTTATTTAGCTATCCAAAAACCAATTTTCAACGCTCCCACTTTAACTTGTCCATTGAACAATTTGTAAGTTTTTTTGTGGTTTATTTTACGTGATCAATGTTGTTTGATCTTCCTACTAAACACCACTAACAAAGTAAGTTTGTGTTATGTTTTTGTAGCATGAAGTCGCCAAAGCGCGCTACTTGGAGGAAAATGGGGAAGCATTCGCATTCGATGCAGAAAGCTATCAATTCATGGAATCAAATCCCTAGTATGCCCCAGTAGATGATGGAGAATCACTACACCAAATTCCGGTTCTGTCGGTTGATTTGTAACCGCTTATGAGTGGCTTCCCAATTTCCGTTACAAATAGTAGTTACAAAAATCGTAGCAGTGAGAAACCGTTACTAATTTTTAAAATTCGTAATGTGGTTAAGCCGATTACGAATTTTTTACAGGCGTGCCGACCACACGCTTGGTCACACCGGGGTGGTAACACCTTTAGAATGTGTGTGTGCCATTCACATGTGTGGCATTATGTTTCCACCCACGATGAGTTATACTAGAGGATATTTCCTCCCATGCGTGTGCGATTCACATCGTGCTTTTTGAGGATATCTCGGCGGTTCGACGGATCGGGATTCATTTTCGGTTTTTTTCTCTCTTCGCTCCCGCTCTTTTCTCTCCTCTCCTCTCGAGCGTGAAACCCTAGTTTCATCACAAAAATCGTTGATTGTTGATTATTGATGAATGAATCTGTATGTGTAATTGTTGATGTACGAAGTAGAATCGGTAGGAGTTTTAGGTTCTGTGTGAGGTGATGAATCGGGGAGAGAGTTAGGGTTAGAGTTTATTCTTGAGGCGAAGAAATCATGGGAAGATGATGGATTTGTTTGATAACCGGGTGATTCATGGTGGTCTTTGTTAAATCAAGTGTTGATTCAACTCGGTAAGAAATGGTAGGTTGATTTAGGGTTTACGAATATAAAATTTTGATTTAGGATGATTTAGATCTTAATTTTTCTAGGTATTCTTATTCTTGTCTCTTTTATTGATTTCGATTCTCGGATTAGTTTTTGGTTTGATTTTGTATTCAATTTTGATTTCCTTGTCATTTTTTTCGATGAAAAACGCTTTATTAGGTTGTTCTTATTTTTATCATAACAGGAGGGAAACCCCTTGTTACTGTGTGAGGAGTGTTTTGTGAAGGATTTTCGGACATATCTTCTTTATTCTTCCATGTTGTATTCATGTACGTTGTTGCTTATGACTACACATGTGTCCTGATATTCTTCATACTCTTGAAGTGTTTGGGGGTTTGTATTCTTTAGATTAGTTGTTGCTTATTATGTTTGTATCAATCATTTACTGCTTTTTCTATCTTTGGAACCGGTCTTATGAATTTGGTACTCTTATTATTTGTGTGTTGCGGGGACTTTGGATGAGTACATGCATTTACCTCTTCCATTTAAAGTGGATGCTTCGGTGGAAATACGATGTCTTTCTTATTAAGACTCTTACAAGGTTGATCCTTTGTGTGCGAGGTACCACACTACTTCTCTTTGCGATTGTGTACCGTGTGAAACTTGTTGTCTACATTTCGTATATCTAGAATTTAACAATTAGACATCATCTTACCAATATCCAGATTATGCTTATAGTAGTAATGCGATGTTCATGTAAAATTTTAAGTCTCTCTAATGAGGCGGATTGACGTGATATCTTGCGCCTAGCTGTTTTCGTAATTGCTCTTGGCTATTTTGATCATTTGCATATGCTTTTCATTTGCAGAAACAGTGATGAGCTTAGGAAGGATGTTGTTGATTCCCTTTGTTCCTTAGCACATGCCCTTGGGGAGAATGCGATGCTTGGATGCACTAGCTCGATGGGAAGAGCTCAATAACCTCTGCATAGAGAGCTTAGTTTCCCTTTAGGGTTTGAAGTGCGAAACGCCTTTGAAGAACTAGGTTCTTGGAAGGTCTGATTGATTTTATTTCAACAAACTCTAACGTATTCGCAGACAGTTGACTTGTTTAGTTTGTTCAGTTTTCTGCTTTATCTTGGTTCTTAATGAGCTGACTTCTTTGAATTGTGGCAAAATCAACTTAGGAATAGCTGGGAAGATGGCAATCCTGGCTCATGGGGAACTCGCCCGCAATATATTCTCTCAGCCTGGAACTCCTCCTTTCACTTTACTATATTGGCAGAAGGGTTTTCGTTATTTTGAATCATAGTTATTTGGTATTCGAGAAGTTATTCTTCTTCGTTACTTGGAATTGCAGGTAATGAGGTTCAATTTCGATTATTAAACTTCTACTGTAATGAATCTCTATGGTACGGCGTAGCATCCATCACATACTCTTGTTTTGATATTATATGTAGTACATGTTATGTGTTAATCTAGGTCGTTTTGCTTATCGATATATCATGTTAATGTTTATTGCATAGATTCTAATGGTTAATTTAATGAAATCCTTTGTCTGACATTGGTGAACAGTTGGGGAAGATACCTCAGTGACAATAAACGCACTTACAAAGAGCAATATTTAGTTTGAGAAATATAATGAAGATCACTGCGTATTAGTTACGAAAAGGATATTCAATCGTGTTTTGAGGTACGTTTATTTTTTCTTACTTTTTCCTTTCCTTTCCTGGCAATTGGATCCATTCAACGTTGATAGTGAAAAGCGATTCTTTTACCCATTTTCTAATGCAGTGAAAACTCATATTTTTATAATGCATGTCTTATTTGTGTATCATTGAAAGATTTCTTGCACTTGGGCTTACACGTTGGTTGATGATTAAAGGTTTGTTGAATGTTTAAATTGGTAGACATTCCAACTTTGAGGTCTTTCAAGGAGAAGCCATCATCCTATACTCCGAAACCGTGGCCGATATGATGGAGTTTATAGAAACGAGAAAAATATTGGCGAAAAATTGGTATTCGGGTATGGTGGTTTCTTTTGTCTTCTAACTTTACACAATGGGCACACGTCTTACTCTCACTGCCAAATGGATTGATGGTGTCATTCGGTGCGGCATGTTATTCATAAGATTCATCTTGATGCCATCTGCTTGTAAGAGCTAAAGGTTCCCCGCAAGCTTGTCTTGCGGCCAACAATACGATGGCTTTGATCCATCTCTACCGCAAACTTCAACTCTGCCTCGATCTTCTTGTTCGGGCAAGTGTTCGATATCGGCGACCATGTTATTTCTTTTACTTTTTTCGTTAACCCGACATGTGCCGTCTTTCGATTGTATATTGAATAATGGCAGTAGTGATTGTTTACAGAGATGAGAGTGGGGTTGATGGCTGAAAATAGACATAAATATCGAGAAAAGTAAAGAAGGTAGAATTTACTGCTTCACCCATATTCCATAAGCGAAAATCTTATATTCTTTGGTGTCTGCGATCCTCTCGAAATCGTAATATGACCAAAGATAACATCGGTCAAATAATGTATTGCTCGGTGTTCGTTTACTATTTGATTATCTCATCAAATTGAGAATCTAAACTCTTTCAAATTGTTGACTGGTTGTTCTTTACATCTAGGCCCCCGCAAAGTTTTACCGAGCCGCAAATACATTCATATCTTAAGACCGGCTTTGCTTATCCTCGAGAGATAGATGAGGTGCGGGAATCTTTGCTGTGGAAGGAGTTGGTGGGGTGCGGAGACTTGAATGCGAATCTAATGAGAAAGTGTTATTCTGGGCAAGGTATCTCTTTGTTTGATGCGGGCTGGTGCGTTGCCTCTTGACCGGAGACTGGACAATCGCAAATGGTTTGGTTTTTTCCAGTTCAAACAGCTGCTTGTATTTCGGGCCATTTAGAAGGCTTTGGTGGGACTACTTCTAATTCTTAACCAATCAGGTGAATCTACATCTATTTTTACGCAAATTTTGTTATTCTTAAATGGAGTGTTTTAAACTTAGATGATAAGTACTATAACTAGCTAGTTGTATGTCATGTTTGAGTGCATTCCCGAGTGTAGAACGGGATACGAAATGAAATGTTATGGTTAGTTATTATATCTTCATAGGTAGGTTGAGTTATTATGTTTGGCGTGCATTCCCTTGTAGTTTTATAACCATTGTTTGTCATTGTAGGGTTTTGCGAGTTAATTGAATGATGCTATGTTGTGAGATTAGAAAGGTTGGAGAATAAGGCAATCATTAGGTCCCTTGGCAGCTGCAACTTTTGTAAGTTTCTACGTAGGAAGTTTCTTTGAACTTTGAAAATTTCTATGTAGGAAATTTCTGTGAACTTGGTAAGTTTTGTAACCTAAAATTTGATACTTAGAAGAATTTTGGAACTTAGAAATTTCTTTGTGGTCTGTTAGTAAGTTTGTATGTGTTCCCTTATGCTGTTACAACTCGTGTATTCCTTTAGAAATTTGATACTTAACAAAAAAAAGTTAGGTACTTTGAGAAATTTTTGTTCCTTTGTTATATGAATCGAGATGAATTGAATGAATGTGATATGAATGATTGAAGAAAATCGTTGTTGAGTGTGGTTATGAATGTATTGAAAGGTGTATGTCGAGAATTATTGAATTTAGAATTCCGGCCTATTTCCGGTAGAAGATGGACTGCGGTTATCCTTGACCTGGTCAAAATTGGCCATATTGACCAATTTTGACCCGGTCAAGTGTATCGGATATTTTTTTGTTGTTACAAAAATGTTCGTGAATTCGGGCCATGAGCTATTACAATGCCACGTAGTAACTAGCTGTTTGTTACAATGTGCCACGTAATAACGGCTCGAGAACGTTACGGCAGCGTTATTACAAAATAAATTCGTAATTGACCGGACCCATTACCACGTGGCAAATTAGTGTGACTCGGTGACTACGAGCCGTTACAACCAAAATTCATGTGACCCACAAAGCCGTTACAAAAAAATGTAACACCCACTTTTGCAACAGTAAGAGCCGTTACAACCGTTTAGTAACGGATCGATTCATTTCTAATCCCAGAATTTGGTGTAGTGGGTGTATCGTCTTTGGACGAAGATTGATGGATTTAGAAGTTTTTGTATAGGTTTTGTGGGTAGACCTCTATGTAAACCCTCACGAGACTATAACTCGTCCACTAGGGTCGCTGGGGTTCAAAGGCTTGATGCACATGCTAAGTGCATTCGTTTTCCGTCGTCAGGGATTAGGTTTTATGTTTCAATCAATGTAGTAAACAAAATTAAAGTAAATTACATCGTCATATTATGTCAGCAGAATGTTGTTTTTTTTTTTGCATGCAGGAGTTTAAGATAGCCTCAAGGGTAGGAAATATTTACATGCCGATAGCAAGATTGTCTGCAAAGATAGTCGGCGTGTTCTTCATCCGAGGACCATTCGGCGGATATCCGTTGTGACTTATTCAAAGTTGACCACTGTCGGCGGAAGAGCGATCGGCGGCTTATTCCAAAGTTGACCATTAGGCGGATATGCAAGCGGCGGCTTATTCAAACCACGACCTTGTCGGCCTTTATGCATTTTCAAAACCAAAATTTTGGAACGAGATCGAACTCATAAGACGGATCAAAAGGTTAATCTGAATTCATAATTTGAAAATTTTAATCTAAACTCAATTAACTAACCTAATCCAATTTGAGTGTTAATTAACCAAGGGCATATTAGTCATTTAGAAAAAAACAAGGTTAAGGGGTGGCTTGGTTTTACTTCGTAATGACCGATTTTTTCTTATTGGGTATACCCCAATCTACTATGACAATTAATTGTACTACCTTTTTTTTAAAAAAAAAAAAAAAATTGTACTGCCCTTTGGAAAAGCTAAACTATGTCATGAGTTGCTTTAGTTAAAGAACGGATGCTAATGAGAGTACCTCATTGCTTGGTGGTGCACCAATCCAAAGCTAATGGTTGTTTTGTCTTCTTTGAAATTTGATACACCCGCAAATAAGTTGGTACCCCTATTAGCAACGTTATGTTAAAGTTACAGACATGAGGAGCGAGGACATCATGGTCGGTGTGGTGCGTAGTGGCTAAAAAAGAGATGTTGTTGTGCGTAGTGGCTAAGAACGGTACTGGCTCAATTTGGTCATCCCGTTCAAAAGTTTAATGCCCTTCAGGAGGTCCCAAGTTCGACTCCCCAATGACATAATATTGCAGAAATTAACATGGAAGGTAGTGGCACAGCAACCTGATCAATTAATGTAGTAGTATAGATTCATTCGATCATACAGACAGTTCATCTAATCTCATTTTCATTTTCATTTTGGTTTTCATTCTCATCATCTTTATCTGTTTTGAATCCTCGTATTTACAATGGCAGTCGAGGATATTTTTGTTAATGGTGCATCAGGAACAATTGAAACACCTGGTTTCTGTTATTGCTAGTGAGATTAGTCTTGTTTGGGGTGTCAAGGATGAGCTGAAAAAGCTTAAAGACACACTGGAGTTAATCGCCGCTAAAACATCTGATGCAGAGAGGAAGCAGTTAAATGATGCTGAAATATCACTTTGGTTAAAAAGGCTCAAGGGAGCTGCTTACGATGCTGATGATGTTCTAGATGAATATTCTTATGAAGCTATGCGTCGATCCGAAAAGAACAGTAAGGTAAAAGATTTTTTCTCATCCTCCAACCAAGTTGGCTTTCATTTTAAAATTGCTCACAAAATCAAAGCTATCAATAAACAGTTCAACCAAATTGCATCTGATATGAAAAGGTTTAGTTTTGAATCGACTAGCTATGGGACTAGTCGATATGATGACAAACTATTGAGAAACGTAAACGCCTGACTGCTTCATTCTTTGGAGATGATTTAAAATTTGTAGGAAGAGAGGCATGATAAGTCAGAGATAGTAAAGATGTTAACTTCATCTTCTGTAAATTCTAATCAACAAGAAAACGTCTCTGTCATATCTATTGTGGGTATGGGAGGGCTAGGAAAGACAAGTTTGGCTCAATCCATATACAAGTCAGTAGGAGAACACTTCAAAAAGACAATATGGGTTTGTGTGTCTGATGAGTTCGATGTTTACAACATCTTACTAAACATTATGGAGTCGGTTACTAATTCTAAATGCCCTCAATTTTCAAACATTAATGTGTTGGTAGACAAAGTTACAGAAGAATTGAAAGATGAACTTTATTTGTTGGTACTTGATGATCTGTGGAATGAAGATTTCATGGAATGGAATAAACTTAAGAGTATCCTAGATGTCGGCGCTGTTGGCAGCTAAATTATTGTCACAACGCGTAAACAACTAGTTGCATCTGTGGTGCGAGGTACATTTCCTCCGTACAACCTCGACGTGTTATCAGAAGCTGAGTGTTGGTCAATTATCAAGAAGAAAGCTTTTCTCCAGGTGGAGCATCTGAGACCGCAAACATGAAAAATATAGGAAGCAGATAGCTAAAAAATGTGGAGGTTTGCCGCTCGCAGCAACCTTTTAGGTGGTCTTATGCACTCACAAAATGATGAAAGTCATTGGTTGTCTATCAGAGACAACAAAACTTTAGAAACCCCAAAAAATCAAGGAAGTGGAGTCATACCAATATTGAAATTGAGCTATGATAATCTTCCCTCCCATTTGAAACAGTGTTTCTCATATTGTTGTTTATTTCCCAAAAATTGGGTGTTTAATAAAGAAACACTGATTCGACTGTGGATGGCTGAAGGATTCCTTCATCCACCTTGTGGAGGTAATCAGAACTCACTCGAAGATATTGGTAATGATTATTTTCTTAGTTTGTTGTCTAACTCTTTCTTTCAAGATGTGGAAAAAGATGACCTAGGTGACATTCAAGCGTTCAAAATGCATGATTTAGTGCATGATCTTGCACGAAGCGTCGTTGGCAGCCATGAAGTCAGGATTTCGAATGTAAGTGAAATGCAAAATGATGTATCTCAAATTCGTCGTCTACAGTTAATAATAGAAGGAGAAGCATCAACAGCAGTTTCTAATGTTTTTATCGATGCAAAACAATTGCGAACAGTATTTTACGAGGGTGGGTGCTTTTCTTTTTGGAAACCACGTATTAACAAGCGTTTACATGTAATATATCCACTTGGTTATGGTGGTCACTGGCATCTAGCTTATAGTTTTAACTTTAATCCCGCCAAGAGTAGCCTGGAGACTCTATCTTTCCCTTATATACACTTGAGGTACCTTGACCTCCAGTTTTCAAGAATCGAAGAGGTCAATACTGCGTCCATAAGTCGACTCTACAACTTGCAGACTCTCAACCTTGTTAGTGTCAGAAATGTTCACATGGTTCTCAACAGAATTGGTTCTTTGAAAAAGTTACGACATTTGGACCTTTCTCGTTCGGATGTCGAAGTGTTACCGGATGCTATATCTAGGCTCACCAATTTGCAGACTTTAAATACTTCTTCTACAAGAATCACAGACTTGCCCAAAAATATCGTGCATCTCCAAAACCTACAGACCATTAATATTTCAGATACAAAAATCACAGAATTACCCGATTCGATAACTGGCATCTATAAGTTAAAGAGGTTGGAATTCAAGAAGTGCTCGGAGTTAAAAAGAATGCCTCGCAAGTTTGGAACTTTGACACAATTATTGCCGGAGCCTTTGACTAGCAACCACGGCAAATCAGAGTCAGCCAAGGATGGAAATTTAATCGAGCCTTCCAAAGAATTACGTTACAGGATCCCAAAAGATATTAAGAATTGGGTGGAACTGAGATATCTGAGATACTTTGGCGAGACTAGAGGTATAGAAATGCTAAGTCGCCTGGAGGTACTAGATTCTTACTATGTTAGGAAACAAGACGACAACATGGGCACCGGTATTACTAAACATAGTGGGATCGAAGAAGGATTAACGTGATTTTGAGTTCATGATGAATCCTATTATTGGGGCTTAAAGGGGATGGGACTTAGGGTTTAGTTTTTTTCAGCGTTTTTTGAATCTTCAAATTCAATTACGATTGAATTTTCTAGATTAGATTTGTGACCTGATTAGATTACATCGTCTTTTAATTGTCTCCTTTTTCTGTTTTTTCCTTCATTAAGTGTCTTATGAATTACAATCTAATGTTTTGCTAACTTTTTTTGCAGAGCCTTGTTACAGTCATGAAAAGCATCCAGTATTGGACTTTTGTCCATATTTATCTCCTTCTACCAACGATATTGTTGCAGTCTCATGAAGGTTCAGCAGTATCTTCTCCAGCAGTATTGCAAATTACCAATATGGTGATCCTCAACAGTATGTTCCAGTATTATGATTTTGTTCATGTTTATGATTGCTATGATGTTAAATCGTTTACCGATTCCGAGACACCGATCCAGTGCAAAAAAGGAAAATTTTTGAACTACAAAATTTCAAACTTTCCCACTATAATCAAGCGTAATTGGAGGACATGCAGCAAAAATTTCATTCCTTATTCTACGCATATTTTCATGCCAAATTCTGTCTATCCAATCTTTATTAAAATAACTAATTATGGTTATTTTAGTAATAACCATATTAGGGCTTAAAGGGATCACATTTTCCAAATGTCTTATCCCACTATGTTTAGTAATCACGTTAATCCTTTTTCGATCCCAATAATAGGATTCATCATGTGAGAGGCAAAATAGACGCGGAGAAGGCTAAGCTAAAAGACAAGGAAAACATTCGAGAATTGGGTCTGTACTGGGAACAATGGGAAGACGAAGAAGAAGAATTAAGTTCTAATAATTCTGTAATGGTGCTAGATAGTCTCCAACCTCACTCTAATTTAAAAGAACTGAAAATACATGGATTCTCTGGCAGAAAGCTTCCAAAGTGGATGGATTCATCTTCTTATCTTCCAAATTTAGTGAAACTAAAGTTGTCAAATTACAGTAGATGTGAGAAACTTCCTGCACTAGGTATGCTCCCATGTCTTAAGGTTCTTTGGCTGATCGGAATGAATTCCGTCAGTTTTTTGGGCACAGAGTTCTATTACCAAGAAGAAGAAGAAGGTAAAGGTTCAGCAAAGACTACCGCAATAACAACATCATCATTTCCTTCGCTCATTGAGTTGAGAATTGAATATATGAGAAATTTAGAAAGATGGGTTACCCCTCCACCACCTTACAACTCCTTTCCTGTTCTTGAGAGCCTATTTATAACTTGGTGCCGAAGGTTGACATCTATACCAGATTTACAGTTATGGACTTCTTTCCGGAAGTTGAGTATCTGCAGATGCAACAGATTGGAGGAGTCAATACCGTACGATCTAAAAAAATCACTCACCTTTCTCGAAGAACTATATCTTGATGATTTCCTGAGTAGTGATAGGAATAATTTGGTGAAGGAGATGAACTAAATTAGCTTGCGCTGCTCCAGTTCATCAGCAAGTCCTATATTCACTGCAACTACCAACAGGTCATTCTCTCTCTATCGTATTTTTATTATTTTAGTTTCAACTGTAAGAATATTTCTATACATATAGAAATATCATGTGGGCCCATGTAATAATTTTGGTTAATTAAGAATATTGCTAAATATTCCGGTTACCATTCTAGGGGATTAATTCCTATTAACTCTTCCTTGATGGACTACGAGATCTAAGGCTAATACTAAAAATCCACAGGAACTTGGTCCTCTCTCTACCTATGAAAGGGAAACAGTAACCATCACTATTGTATCCAAGAAGAAATTAACAACTCATTACGGTTAAGATCAAGAGAGAGAAACCATGACCTCCACAAGGTATTATCGCTACCCCAAAGATGATCGACGTACGATGGATTAACGCTACCAGGTATTTCGTATAAACTATTCTTGTATATAATGTTCGTGTGATTATCATGAAGTTCAACGATCCTAATTAAGTATCTATAAAATTAAATCTTATATCAACATCATGCTGGGAGTCAGGGAGTGGCTATAAATTCTTCATTATTTTGATTTTTTTAGGATTCAACGGGAACTCAAGCAGACCTACTTGCAATCGAGGAGGGAAGAAAATGGCGGAGCGAGTGAATGTTTTAAGGTTAGGGGTGAGTGTAGGATCTTAATTGTCTGTAAAAAACATTATGTCTTTTTTTGTTTACCAGCTGCGTATTTATCTCTGACCTGATTGGCATATGTCAAAGAGGCAGTGATTGGGGTGTTTTTGAGTAACGGTGCAGAATGCAAGTAACATCACAAGTTCTAAATATTGAACCATTTACTGTCTTTATCATGAAGCTTTTGGTTAGTTTTCCGGTCCCTCTACTTCTTGAATTGAATTAACTTGTCGTTGAATATGAGACAATGTCCTTGACATTAAATTGCCGAGTAGAGTAACCTTTGGTCGTTTTTCCTGTATACAATTTGTCTCTTTTTCAATTACCATCTTCTGTGGAGAAACAAATGGAAAAGATAATAAAAGCGATTCTTATGGGGCAAAGTGCAAATCAGAAAGCTAAGAAAGGTTGGGTTGGATGGAAGAAAATGAATTTTCCAAAAGAAGGTGGAGGTGTTGGCAATAAGAAATTAAGACTTATGAACAAGTCTTTGCAGGTTAAATGGATCTGGAGATATGGCAAACAAGAGAAGGCACTTTGGAGGAGAGTTGTGAATGATAAATTTGGAGGCAATGAAAAGGCATTTTTACCTAATACTTCTAATAGAGCTGTTGAAAAAGTTTATGGTTGGGCATTACGAAAAGTAGAAGTATTGTCGAGCGAGAATTCAACTATTCATGTAGGTAGTGGTGATAGGGTTTTGTTACGGAAAGATACATGGTTAAATGGTCATGCTCCAATGGTGTTATTTCCTAGTTTGTACAAGCTCGGTAGATACGGGATGCTACTATCCAGAGGTTATGAATACGAGTTGAATGGAATTTTGCTTTTACGTAGAGCTTTGAAAGATAGAGAATTGGAGGATACTGCACATTTATTAAATATGATTTCTGCTTTCAACATAGGGAATGCAGAAGATCCAAAGAGTTTGGACGAATGGCACTAAAGCTTTTTCAGTTGCAGAATGCTACAAATGTTTGGAAGATGAAGGTTTTGAAAAAGCGAGGGTACAACAACCACACCCAATATTTCTCTTAGCAATCTGTATGGACAAACTCCAATATACTTTCTAGAGAATCAACTAGACAGTCAGACTCAATCTAGATAAAAAGTATATCAAAGAGTTTATATCTCAATCTCTCGATTTGATATATACTCAAGCAAATAGAAATTTGCGATTCTTTATCAAATACTAGAGAGATAACTTGGATGGTACCAAAGACCAATATCCAAGTGTCAATCAATTTAAATCAACAACCCAAAGGTCGGATATTCTGATTGATTGAATAACACACAACCTGTGATATTTCAATTATATAAACAAAATATAATGCGGAAAGAAATAACACAAACACAATTTTGTTAACGAGAAAATGCAAATGCGAAAAAACCACGGGACCTAGTCCAGATTGAACACACACTGTATTAAGACGTTACAGACACTAGCCTACTCCAAACTAACTTTGGTCTGGACTGTAGTTGAACCGCAATCAATATCACACGGATCCAAGGTACAGTTATGCTCCTACACCTATGATCCCAACAGGATACTACGTACTTGATTCCCTTAGCTGAGCTCACCTACAACTAAGAGTTGCTACGACTCAAAGTCGAAGAATTTAATAAACAAATCTGTATCACACAGAAAAGTCTACGGTAATAGATAAATCCGTCTCCCACGAATATACCTACGAGTGTTGTTCCGTCTTTTTGATAAATCAAGGTGAACAAGAACCAATTGATAACACGGACTTATATTCCCAAAGAACAACCCTAGTATTATCAATCACCTCATAATAATCTTAATCGACGCAAAAAAAGATATTGCGGAATCACAAACAATGAGACGAAGTGTTTGTGATTTCTTTTCTATCTTGCCTATCGGAGAAATAAATCTCAAGCCAATTATTCCAATTGTACTCGTATTTATAGAAACAACAAGATCAGATCACACAACTACAAGAAAAGTAGTATCGATCTAGCTTCGCAATCCCAATGAAGTCTTTAAGTCGTTAACCCGGTTTAGAGAAGAAAACCCAAGGTTAAAGGAGAATCGACTCTAACTTATACAACTAGTATCACACGTAAGGTGTGGGGATTAGGTTTCCCAGTTGCTAGAGTTCTCCCTTATATAGTCTTTCAAATCAGGGTTTGCAATCAATATTAGCTTGGTAACAAAGCATTCAATATTCACCGTTAGATGAAAACTGATTAGATTCAAGCTAATATTTCTCAACCGTTGGATCGAAAACTTAGCTTGTTACACAAAAATGAAATGTCCAATTTTGAGTTTATGTAACCGTTCCCAAACATTAACATTTGTTGGGTTCAACAATAATTAACCAAATGGTTAGCCATATGATCAATTTCATATCAACCATATTCTTCTTCACCATAACTAGTTCAAATGACTCAAATGAACTAGTTAGAGAGTTTTTCAATTGCTTAGATCTTATGTAACTACACAAGACACAATCGAAGCAAAAATGGTTTGATTCACTCGAATCGGTTCATGAACTTTATAGCCACGGTTTGCAAAAGCATTCCTTAGTTTATTTAAACATGAGTTCAAGAACAACCAATTTTAGATATAACCTACTCAAGTTCATGACTGGGTTCGTGGACTTAAGCTCACGGAAGGAGTTCACAAACTCCAGCAGAAATTCTCGGTCGAGAACTTCCGCCTCGGGGACCGAGTTCGCGGACTTGGCTCACGCCACATTTCGTTTGTCTTGATCAACAAACTTCGCAAACTTTGGTTCAAGGAATAAGGACTTATACATATATGTGTTTCCACAACAATGCTTATATCCTACCAATGGTTATGTAATATAAACTCTCATTTCAACCATTGAAACATTCTCAGAGGACGTTATATAGCCGTTATTCACAGACCATTTTTCGTCAGAGCAATTTTCAAAGTGATTGAAACATAAAATGACTTTCGTCACTAGGTAAAGATGAATTTGGCTAAAGAGAAATCTTACCAACACATATTTCGAGAAATCGATAGGTGGGATAAACTCAGCTCGAAATAGCAAATGTGTATAATGAAAGTCTATATATCAAAACAAGTTTTGTCTCAAGAATAGGAGATAGAGAAAATAGACTTTTGAGTGACAGATAAGTTCAAGTCTCCACATACCTTTTAGTCGATGAAGTTCCACCAGTTCCTTGAGTATTCCTTCGTCTTGTATGATGATTTCCATGGAGTCTTGAGCTCAACTACACTTTATATCCTAGTCCGAGACCTTTAACTATAATAGGCTAGAAATCAAGACTTATAGTTTTGATCACTAACATTGACAAAGATGCTTGGGATAGCAACGCATGCGAGTTCGACCGAGAAATGCTCTAAAAATCTCCCCCTTTGTCATTTTTAGTGACAAAACTATTAATACATATGGAATACAAAAAATAAATAAATAAACTTTTGTAGATCCTATTCCACATGCCTCATCTTCAACATTACTCGAAATATTCGTCACTTCCAAGTACTCCAATGATCCCAAAGGTTGTAAGTTTAGTATCATCGTTGTTGAAAATCCATAGCTATAACAACAAGAAAACAAGAGTTCTCAATCATTGTTATACTGTGTCATAGTATCATTATACATCGTCAAAGTTCAATTGTATCACAACTTCAACAACAATACTATGGTGATATGTATCACTCCCCCTTAGTCAATACTCCATCTCACATGGAAACCACTCCCCCTTACATAATGATCCGAAAACCATATGTATTTGTAGTGTGAACTACATTAATTCTCCCCTTTTGTCAATAAAATTGGCAAAGGTACAAGAACGGGGATCTTAATGAAATTTTCGAAAGAGACATTTCATGACCAAAAAAAAGAAAAACATATCATCTTATTTAGATGCAATCATAAAGCCAAAGCTAAATGCATTCATCAAGGAGTTTAAAGATACAAGATAAACCCTATAATATTCCACCGCCGCACTCCCCACAAAGATTTGACAATTAAGCACAAGTTCATAAAGAACTATCCCCCATAATATGTCATTCCCGAAAGAACAACAAGAGCGGCCTTAATTTCGAAAGAAAAGAAGGATTTCTTTGGACATAACAAATCACATAAAAGTATGAATTTGAATCCAAAATACTCAATTAAATTAACCACAAGAAATTCATGATTAATTTAATCGATAATGCTCAACATAAGTGAACTTATGGAGACTCAAAACACTCAATTAGATTAATCACAAGAGAACCCATAATTAATCTAATTGAAATACACAACCAAACTAATCACAAAAGTAATCAATTTAATTTGTCATACTTGACATAAGAGAATCTATGGAGCAATGACTAAGTTAATCATGAGAAAACAATCAACTCAGTCAATAGTGCTCAAACATAAGAAAACTTACGGAGCCATAACTAAATAACCAAACAAGATGATTAATTTAGTTGATTATGCTCGACATAAATTACCTTATGGAACAACAACAAAGCTAATCAAAAATAATTTGCTTGGTCGTTTAGTGCTCAACATAAGACACATTACAGAGCCTCACAAGAATACATAAAAATATGGATCAGGGAAATCAATTCTTGATTTAATACACAAGGATTCATTCTATTTTCCATCATTATTCGCATAACGACATTCAATAGACATAATCCTTGTAAACAAAATATTTTAACCTATCTTCCATCAGTAATTGACAATATAGGCTAAACTTTTGTATTTTTCAAAAGTCCATTAATTCTTTTATCAATATATGCATATTGACTTACGAAAACCTTTACTTTTGACAAGGTATGGGACAATCATAGTTCACGGATGCAAACACACATATCCCATAACAAATTACAATATATAAAAACATAAAGATTAATACTGCAAAAATCATCTTTCAAATAATTTTAGAGTTTAAACAAATAAATCTAAAAACATGAAGATGAAAACGTTGGACATAGCTATGTGTAATCACAATAATTTCCATTCCAACCTCTAGTAATCCTTCTCAAAAACAAGAATAAATTCTCATAAGAAGTTTCCTAGGCATCAAGACAAACTCGTAATGCACATATAAGATGATTTGTCCTTAGAGGGTAGAATCAATCTTTTTCGCCCGGATTTATACCCAAGAATAGCTACCAAAGGCGTATAAAAAGATTTTATTAACAAAGAAGATCATACAAATTCATTAACGACCATGCACCATAGTTCACATAAAATGATTGTGAACATTCAAGAATTTCATCATAATGCGTACTACTGCCCATTCTTGAACTCCCTTCTTTTTGATTCACCAACAACATTCATATAAAAGCTACAAATTAGCTTAGAAGAGTAGTACTCCAAGAATCCAAGTGCCCAATTCCAAGAGAAGTGGAACATGTGACGAAATGGAGAAAAACACTCAAAAACAAGAGACAGGACAAATACCAATCTTAACTCATCCATATTCAAGGTTCCTCATCTCCATTTTTAAGAGAATTCTAAGAGAAAGAGAATGCAAAAAGAATGAGGTCATTCCGAGTTTGGACGAAGAAATTACGTCCAAAACAAGTTTAACGAATATCGACGTCTACAGGAAAGTATGCATACAGGTTTGCAAACGAAATTTCATGACTTAGAGCAGTTTGCAAACGGGTATGCTTCTTAAACCCCTGAATTTTGATTTTAAATGATGGTATGCATACTTGGTATGTGTACCATGAAGTCCAAACATTCTGACTACTATTTTCAAACCTAAACACTTAAGAACCTTAAACACAGATCAAGTTAGGTAAAAATCAACGATAAGCAAGGTACATACATCATTATAAGTACTTTTAAGCAAATAAAAACACAAGCCTTGCTTCAAGTTTATAGATATACCTTTTTTGAAGAATCCAATCAAATTCTGCAGCCTTACCAAACATAGTCTGTGCGCCCCAATTCTCGTGCTTCCCTTACCGTATACATAGCAGGGCATTCATTGGTGAGGATGCACTTACAACACAATCAAGTTGTGTTGAGGTGAACAATATCTTTCTCACCAAAAGTGACTTTTGGATTATCATGAAAGAGATCGGTTTTAGAACCTTTCACATCCAAATCCATCTTTCCAAAGAACTTGTTAAATTCCAACATCATGGATACTTCCTTCTCCATAGTCATGGAATTTTCTGGGGGATCATTCCTTTTTACACACAAAACATCATTGACTTTATTTGGTATCCAATTTTGAGTGCGTTTAGGAACAATCAGAACCTTCTTCCCATTACTCTCTTCTAGAATTCTCGGAAGAGTCTTGGATTGACTATTCTTTTGCAAGTTAGTCTTTCTCCAATTGGGAGCATCGGATCTTGTCTTCGTCTTTACGAAGTTATCCTTTTGATAACCATTACGATTGTGAAAAGGACTCGTATGACGCGTATAGGCAAAACTAGGTTTATCACAACACTTATTCCTTTGCCTAAAGGTTGGACAATTACAACCTGTAACGTTAAGGGGATTAGTATTAACATATGATCTTGGTTTCACAACTTCTTGTGATTCACAAACAAGAACATCATGATATTTCTCATTCCTTATACAGAAACGACATCTCCTTTCCAGGTGACCTTTATTTCCGCGATAGTGGCAAACATAAAGAATGTTCTTACCTCGATCCATGTGTGCTGACTTTGGAGGTTGATAAACTTTGCTCTTTTGAACCTTAACTCTAGGTGAAGGTATTTCACTTTTTTCATCAGTGGAAACCTTTTGTTGATAAGAATCACTAGCCTAGAAATTTTTTTACCTCTTTGCTAATAATTGGAGCATCTATTCCCTTATAGCCCAATCCTCGTGTATCACGATGATTTTTACTTGCTCCTAGCATAGTGGTTAATTTGCTTGAACTAGTATTGAACTTTTTCAAGTCATCTTCCAACATCTTGATTTTATCAAGAGCAGCAGCTAAATCAGCCTCAAGGCGTCTTTCTCGAGTGAGATAAGCATTTTCTATGTCGTCAAAACTTGTTTGCTGGGAGTTAATCCTTGCTTCAGATTCGGCAAGTTTCTCTTCCAACAAACAATACTTTTAATAGAGATTATCACAAGTGACTTCATATGTAGGTTTTCCTCAGAATCCTTGAGGATCGATTCGTTAGAACGGTTGGAAACATAAACACCTGCATAACATCTTCTCAATTTCTTGTTTTCACGACAGAGAGGAGTCAGAAGAGGAGTGAAATGAGAAGTTGTCATCTTCTTATTTTTTAACAAATTTAAAACCTTCACATACTCATAGACTTCCTCATCAACATCTCTATCAATATTTGAATCACCTTCATTAGAAAGTTCATCCAACTGTTCTTCTAGGCGTGTTTCCCAGACTTCAACAGGTTTTACATTAAGAGAATGTTTAGATACTGACCTAGATGTGACAGTCCTCTCCGTTGAATCCAAACTTTGAAAATCATCTGGAAATTTATGAACATGTACGTTATTAGGGATAGACTCGTCCATAATCAGATCGCTACATGTACGTTATTAAGGTCTTTAACGTGTTGCCTGCTCTGATATATACCAATTGAAAAAGTTGGGGTACAACAACCACACCCAATATTTCGCTTAACAGTCTGTATGGACAAACTCCAATATACTTTCTAGAGAATTAACTAGACAGTCAGACTCAATCTAGATAAAACCTATATCAAAGAGTTTATATCTCAGTCTCGCGATTTGATATATACTCAAGCAAATAGAAATCTACGAGTCTTTATCAAATACTAGAGAGATAAATCGGATGGTACCAAAGACCAATATCCAAGTGTCAATCAATTTAAATCATCAACCCAAAGGTAGAATATTCTAATTGATTGAATAATGCACAAACTGTGATATTTCGATTATATAAAAAAATATAATATGGAAAAGAAATAGCACAGACACCAGAATTTTGTTAACGAGGAAACCGCAAATGTAAAAAAACCCCGGGACCTATTTCAGATTGAACACATACTGTATTAAGCCGCTACAGACACTATCCTACTCTAAACTAACTTCGGTCTGGACTGTAGTTGAACCCCAATCAATCTCACACTGATCCAAGGTACAATTATGCTCCCACGCCTCTGATCCCAGTAGGATACTACGTACTTGATTCCCTTAGATGATCTCACCCACAACTAAGAGTTTCTACGACCCAAAGTCGAAGACTTTAATAAACAAATCTGTATCACACAGAAAATTTTACGGTAATAGATAAATCCGTCTCCCACCAATATACCTACGAGTTTTGTTCCGTCTTTTGATAAATCAAGGTGAACAGAACCAACATAACTTGACTTATATTCCCGAAGAACAACCTAGTATTATCAATCACCTCACAATAATCTTAATCGACGCAAATGAAAAAAAAATATTGCGAATCACAAATGATGAGATGAAGTGTTTGTGATTTCTTTTCTATCTTGCCTATCGAGAAATAAATCTCAAGCCAATTATTCCAATTGTACTCAAATACGATAGAAACAACAAGATCGGATCACACAACTACAAGAAAAGTGGTATCGGTCCGGCTTCACAATCCCAATGAAGTCTTTAAGTCGTTAACCTGGTTTAGAGAAGAAAACCCAAGGTTAAAGGAGAATCGACTCTATCTTATACAACTAGTATCACACGTAAGGTGTGGTGATTAGGTTTCCCAAATTGAGAGAGTTCTCCCTTATATAGTCTTCCAAATCAGGGTTTGCAATCAATGTTAGCTTGGTAACAAAGCATTCAATATTCACCTTTAGATGAAAACCTGATTAGATTCAAGCTAATATTTCTCAACCGTTGGATCAAAAACTTAGCTTGTTACTCACAAATGAAATATCCAATTTTGGGTTTAGGTAACCGTTCCCAAACATTAAAATTTGTTAGTTCAACAATAGTTAACCAAATGGTTAGCCATATGATCACTTTCATATCAACCATATTCTTCTTTACCATAACTAGTTCAAATGACTCAAATTAACTAGTTAGAGAATTGTTTAATTGCTTAGATCTTATGTAACTACACAAGACACAATCGAAACAAAAATGGTTTCATTCACTCGAATCGGTTCATGAACTTTATAGCCATGGTTTGCAAAAGCATTCCTTAGTTTATTTAAACATGAGTTCAAGAATAACTGATTTTAGATATACCCTACTCAAGTTCGCGGACTTACTTTAGCTCACTAAGGAGTTCACAAACTCCAGCGAAATTCTCGGTCAAGAACTTCCACCAGTTCACGGACTGAGTTCGCGTACTTGGCTCACGCCACATTCCGTTTCTCTTGATCAAAAAAGGTTGCAAACTTTGGTTCAAGGAATAAGGACTTATACATATATGTGTTTCCACAACAATGCTTATATCCTACCAATGGTTATGTAATTGAAACTCTCATTGCAACCATTGAAACATTCTCAGAGGATGTTGTACATCCGTTATTCACATTCCATTTTTAGTCAGAGCAATTTTCAAAGTGATTGAAACATAACATGACTTTTGTCACTAGGTAAAGATGAATTTGGCTAAAGAGAAAGCTTACGAACACATATTTCGAGAAACAGATAGGCGAGATAAACTCGGCTCGAAATAGCAAATGTGTATAATGAAAGTCTATATATCAAAACGACTTTTGTCTCAAGAATAGGAGATAGAGTAAATAGACTTTTGAGTGATAGATAAGTTCAAGTCTCCACATACCTTTTAGTCGATGAAGTTCCACCGGTTCCTTGAGTAGTCCTTCGTCTTGTATAATGATTGCCATGGAGTCTTGAGCTCAACTACACTTTCTATCCTAGTCCAATACCTTTAGCTATAATAGGCTAGAAATCAAGACTTATAGTTTTGATCACTAACATTGACAAACATGCTTGAGATAGCAACGCATGCGAGTTCGACCGAGCAATGCTCTAACATTGGGAACCCAAATTTTCGTTATCAAGTGCTTCTAAAATTTGTTTCTTGAATTCTTTTTTTGACAAACCCTCATGATTGTGCTTAAATGCGAGTATGGGGGTGGAGAATTCCATCGACATTGAGGTGGTCGATGCAGATACCATAAGATGGGCTGCAACAAACTGCATGTTAAATGTAGATGGTTGTAGATGTGCAACATTATATATGTCCCACCATTTGATATATAATTGCCTTTCTAAGTAAGGGATATAATCCCATTCAACATCATTATCTTGTGGAATTGAATAATTCCATCTTAGAATCTATGGAATTTCATACAGTATAAAGAACCACTGCATTAATCGTCTTGTATCATATGATTGGCTATTAGCCTGGATAAACTTATTTGACAGATCTACAATATATGCCGGTAAATTCTCCGGGCACGACCCCCAGATACTTATCCATGCTCTGAACCAATTTGGTAGCCCCTTAATTATATTTAGTTTAAAACCAATATACCATAAATGAGAGAAACTCTGATTTTGAAAGCAAAATGTATGCATTCATGCTTTAATATAATCAGTATAACTATATGATCGATGTTTGATACGGGGGTGATCATTGAATTTTCTCAACCCATGAGGGTTCATTCCCCAATCTCGGTATGATAATACCTTAAGAATAACAAGCTTGGAGAAAGCGGGGAGGACCATTACCATTACCATCTCTTGTATTATGTGTTAAGAGTATAGATCCTGTCTCTATGAGTATTGTTTCATAAAATCTCTAGTTTTACCTTAATGTGGACCAAACAGTAAATGCGTTTGACCAAAGGACTCTAGTTTTACCTTAATGTGGACCAAACAGTAAATGCGTTTGACCAAAGGACTAAACAGACATGGGCCCACCTAAAAAAGGACCAAACGATATTTTTTCATTTTTCCAAAATTGGTTCACGGGGCAACTGTACTGCCATGATTGTATAGTTTCGCCCCTTAGCATGAATTGCAACAATGCCATGCATATTATGTTTAATTTAATAAATTATTATCGGATGTCCTTAGGAAGACGAACATCCATGGCAGGTCCGCTTATATAAACCTTATTAGAGTTTATGAAACGGGCGATGTGGGACAAATATACACGTCTTTTTTGGATATCATAGAAAGGTAGTCCCACATTCCTAAAATTTGAAAGAGGACATGACAGTTCTGGCTATCTTCAATTGATGAGATCTTCGTTGTTTCAGTGCCGCAGTTTCGTTGTTCGTTCAGTTTCAGTGCCGCGGCCGCCGAATTGAAGCAGATTTTCAGTGTTCATTCAGTTTCAGTTCCGCCGCCAGCCCGCGGCCGAATTGAAGCAGATTGATGGCAGTGTTGCTGTTTTTTTTTTTTTTTTTTTTTCTCTTTCGACAACTAAACTCTCTAGGGGGCAGTTCTCGATGGTTTAAGCATGAGAAGTATATGATGGTCTTGTAGCTAATGTTCGCGGAAGCTTTGGCAAGTAGGTGTTCCCCTGTCATCCTATGATAGTTGAATTTGGAAGAGACATTTACTGAAAAAGTGCATTTTTTTGTACACGAAAAACTATTTCATAGACAAAACAACACTATACAGACCAAGCGCAGACAAGCTACACAATTTTACAAGCTAAATGTATATACAGAGGAAATTAACGGAAAAAGAAAAAGAAAATCAAGGACCATTTTGCCTAATTTGATGGGAGAGTGATCGTCTTAGATAACTGTCTGGCTTAATTAATGAAAGAGATGTCTGAATTTTTGCATTATCAACACATGCTTGAAATGAGATTACAACTTTGAAATGATCCTGATTGCATTATCAACACATGCTCTTCGATGACTTGATCAGCTGCCTTGCTTGGGGGTTACTTTGACAAAAATAAGTACAAACCAGAAGAACATCCAATCTGGTTTCTAGAATCTAGATCGAGTAAGAACGGGACAAATTCAGATGTTGCCCGTTCTCTTTGTTTGCCTTTCGCCTGCTGAAAGCAGAACATACATATTAATAAACATTCACATTACAGGACACAATTGACAGCAGAAATCATACTTTTGAGATGAATAAGATGGAAATGCAAACCAAAATTAATGAAAAACTGACATACTTTTGAGAGGAGAAATCAATTTCACTCATGACCCTGAATTGCAAAATAAATTTTATACAGAATTTCAAGAGAATGAAAATGTGACATACTTTCGAGGTTTTCTTCGATATATGGGGGCTAGATCTAGATTTTTGCAAGTCCATGTACGAGCCATTATCTAGAATCATGGCAGTGCAACCAAAGTGATAGGATTAAAGTAGGTTTGGTGGAATTGACATTAGTGGACTGTGGGGACAATTTTTTAGATGGCCTAGTTGGAAACAGAAAACTCTGTTCATATCTCTAGTGTTACACATAATTGAGCATAAGTTGATCCATTCTGCAACAGCATGTTTCGGTTTGAGTAATTAAGATGGTCACTTAAAAAAACAATCTTAAGGTTGAGAAGCATATTTATGTCCAACCAAATGAAAAATCTAGCTTATTCAGACAGATTCAGCTTTTTCATGTGAACCGAATCGCAAACAAATACTGAGCACTACAAAAAGAAGCAGTTGCGAACCTCGTGAATTATTGGTCAGCATGTAAACCACAACCGCAGAATATATTCCTCCGGAAATTGTATGCTTCACATACCAGTCAATATTAGTGGTTTGATCACCTGAAGATCCATCAGTTAGCACTGCCTGCTGATTAAAACATTAAAATATTCAGTTGTTGTGCCTGCAAACAAACGCACAATAGCGTAAATTGGCAGAAAAAAATTAAGGATACAAATTTAAAAAAAATTCAGTCAGCTATATAGGAACTAGTTTAGAATATGGGACCTGAATGATAAGACGAGCAGCAAAGAACTCGTCCGTTTGATTCAAATGCTTCTGAATGATTTCCTGGTTGGACTCTAGATGCAACCACATTTGACTGCTCTAAGAAATGTCAGTTGGTGTGCCTTGGTGCTAACTTTTCGTAATGATCAGACATCTTCATAAAGCTAAAAACACAAAAGAAAGTTGAATAAGACTAACTCCAACTCTTCAATAAATACACTAGCAAAGAAGTCACTGTAAATAGCACTTAAAAAATAAATTGTATGATTCCGTTTCACCGGTCTCACTCTTCAAAGTTAAAAATAGACTGAATCAAGAAAATTTCACAATTCAATTCATTCCACAGTGTAAAATACTAAAATCTGAATTGAAACTATAACAAGTATGAACTCTTATTAAATCTATTGGAAGGAAAGACCAAAAAACACCAACAACTTTAAGATTAGAAGTAGTATCATAATAAATATTTACCACCACTTGCTTAGTTGGAAGCTGCTAGCAAGCACTGGCGAAGACTGCGACCCTATGGAAGCAATTTCATTTCACTGATCATACTTTCAACATAATCCAGTTCTCCATGAATCGCAGAAAGTAGCAACACAACGTGTATAGTTATCTCGCCATTTGGATTTTAGATCTAGGTTTTGGACTCAGACTTCTAGCTTCTCTTTCCATTTATGCCTAGAAAAAAAACCTTGCCATGTTTCTATCTAGCCTAGTTCACTAAGAGATAAAGGGACAACTCAATAGCTACACAGGGCAGATCATCACTACTAAAACTTGATGTAGCATTAACCTTAATCAAAGCTTAAGCACACAACTAGACCTTAACCTTAATCAAAGCTTAGCTAAGTGAATCCTGGTTTGCTGCTAAAAATAAAAAAATGAAAAAAGATTTACACCCTTCTAGCAAAGTATCATTATTGCATAAGAACCAATCAAACTACAGATCATTATCATTATTGCAAGAGAACTTTATGCACGAGGTAAAAGTCTAATATTGTTACCGTAATGCCTTGAAGCTCCAGAATTGAGCTTAACAGGAAAGCTAGAAGCAACTCTTGAAGGATCATTTCAATGCTACACAAAAGTGAATAGAAATTCTTAGCTGGAGGATTAATGACCCAGATTGGCTGTGCTGCCTCAGTTAGGTTGAACTCTAAGCTTCTTTCCTTCTTGGAGGTCCTTTACAAATTGCATAGGATCTTTCACTTACGCCTTTTTCTCTACTTGGCTACTCTTGATGACCTCCTATATATCCTACAACATACGAAAACAGTAATGATGTTAGTATACAAAAGATATCAAATCCTAAATGTACAACCAGAAGATATCAAATCCTAAATGTACAACCAGAAAAGGCAAACATGTATTATAGCATCACATGTTACATAGTCCACCTAATCTATCTTTTAATTGATAATTGAGTGCTTTAAAATTCATTCCAAGAAAAATTGAAACATTTTATCTGATTCAATAGACACTCATATGATATGAAACTCACCGTACGTTATGTTATGATTCCAAGTCACAATAATACATTGGATATCAAGCACCCAGCTTTCACAATGTTTAGGCGATCCTTTTATTCATACAATTTGCCACTTCATTTTCACACTCTCGTTTCACTTTTCTTTGAATCTTGTAGAAAGCTGCTGCTTCACTGCAGCTGGAAAACCCTAAAAAAATTTAGAGGTACAAAATCTTCGTATCAATCAGTTGATGAAAATAATAAATAATAAACCAAACAAAGAAATCAAACTCACATCAACAGATAATTTTAGGAAATCTGATTTCATTAGTATACGGCTGCCAGCCTTAGTTTATAGTAGGCGTAACCATTCGGAAGGGCTGATTCTGGACTTGAGCCATAATTTTGAGTACAGAGCAGAAAAGAGATCTCCGAATCTCTGCACTGACCGCCTTATTGTTTTGAACTCTGCACTGACCGCAACATTGTTTTGAAATGAAATAACATCACCAGGGGAAACTTTGAAACGATTAATACTTCTGACTGCAATATTAACACATACTCTTCGATGACTGATCAGCTACCTTGCCAGAGGGATACTTTGGTGGGTACGAATCAGAAGAACGTCCAACCTGGTTTCTAGAATCTAGATCGAGTAAAAAACGAGACAAATTCAGGTGTTGCTCATTCTCTTCTATGGATTCCTTCATGGTAAAAAAGGGATAATGTGGCCAATTGAATGTGACTGTTCTGGTTTGCCACAACATCTCCAACTCCGGGATCTCTTCTTGCTCCTAAGTTTTCCAACAATGCGACATTGTACAATAATTGTTTGTGCCAAACATTTCTTAAATTGGGTAGTCGATGCTTGCGTCATTCCCAGCATGACTGTAAAAATCGAACTTTTATAAGTACAACAGTAGAAGCAATTCATGTCAAATTTTCTATGTAAACAGAACTGAAGTACAACAGAAGCAACTACCGAACTTGAATTTGGAATATACTAGGATTTCTTCACAAAAGGAATGTGCAAACTCCATTGGATCCAAGTCATTTACCAAAAATCTTAGGATATGAAAAGTGTGTATGGTAAATTATAATAGAAGATAAGTAAGCTAAGAAAATCGGTACAACTAGTCTTGTGAGGTACAAACACATGATTTTGCAGAAAGAACGAAATCTATCTCGCATAAATTGGTCTACGAGTTTACTTGATGGTTAGATTAATCAGAGAAGCCTCACTCTTTAACAAGATTAATTTCCTGAAAGCGTTTGATCACGTAAACTAAAATTCAATTGACAACACGGTTGCAGGATTTGGTTTTCACTCAAAGAAACTGGATTAGATTTCGTTTTCTTCACATCTCAGTTTATATTTTATACTTTGATCTATACTCATCAAAGGGTTCGTACAACCACAAAACTTAAGCAAGTATCAAGCAAAGAGACCCATTGGACCTATTCATCATCGCTTACAATTAAACAAAAGATACAAAACTATTTAAAAGAGAGATTGAAGCTCGAAGTATTCAATTGCACATGAGCCATCATTGCCCTTTCAGTTTCACACCAGAACTTCTTAGAAAGAATTCACTGTAACCAACTGTGAGACAGGACACGTGATCAGAGTACCACTCACTTGTCAGCTATAGTTCATCCCTGATTTTTCATAGTGTACTACAAATCCCTTAAGGTCTTAAAAAAAGAGAACTCAGCAAGTCAAAATCCCCACTTGCAAAAGAGGTTCAGGTTTAAGCCATATTCGGTTACCAACAAAATTGAAGTTTGTTTATACCATCCAATACACAGGACAGGTTGGTTAACTAACATTGAAATTTGTTCTTGAAGTACTCAGAATGATGCATCATTCCAAAGTCCTCCCGTTTTGCCTAATTGGGTCCATTACCAACGGATCATTAACAACCCCTACTACGAAACTATGAAATTGATGTCTTCAATTAGCTTGATGTGTAATTAAAATATATACAGAAAAGATTACCTCTTAGGGCTTGGTAGCCGAGAAAGGCAGCCATGGCAAAGAGAGAGAACACAATTGGGGCAATTATCTTTCACGGATAATGGCAGGCCCATTGACTAAACTCTCCACAAGTTTGACTGCTAAACCAGCACTTGCCACATGTCCATCAACCAATGGTTTCTCAGCTAAGTTTTCTGGTGCAACCGCTTGTTTACTGTGCAGTTGGTTCTCGCCATCAATTTCTTTCACCGACTCTCCAGGTCCTGTGGGAGAAGCTTCTGAACAAGTTCTTGTTGTCCATTCTTTGCATGACCCCATTGGAGAGTCGATGATAGATGGCGAGAACCAACTGCACAAGAAATAAGCGGTTGTACCGAAAACTTAGTTGAGAAACCATTGGTTGATGAACATGTCGCAAGTGTCTTTGGTTTAGCAATCAAACTTGTGGAGAGTTTAGTCAAATGGGCCTGCCAAAGATCCATAATTTTGTCATCGTTCACCATTTCTTGTACCATAGTCCTCCCGTTTTGCCTAATTGGATCCATTACTAATGGATCATTAACAACCCCTACTCCGAAACTATGAGCCTGAGACTTCAATTTTTCCATCATCTTCTTCTCATCATCCTGCAGTCTTTCATCTCCTTCCTTCTTCGCCGCCACGTTCATAAGACTTTGTTTCTTCAATGAATCTGAAAGCTTATCCTGCAGAGTTGCAGACCATTCATTTTTTAAACTGAAAGAGTATTATCAATACATAACAATAACATCATGTTTGTTTTTTTCTATCTGGTAGAAAAACACGGATCCCACTTTTATGAAGGCTAATCTCTAAGATGAAGGCTAATCTCTATCTCGTACGAAGGAAATGAAATAGCACCAACCTTGGTGCGCTATCGTTCTCCCTATCGCTATCTATTACGTGAAATGTCTAAGTTAAAGTTACCGTTGACCCACTAATTTAAAAATTACTACTGATGGAGTTAAAAATCACCCAAGCGCTAATATTGATGACTATCAAAATTACTTGATTATTATCTCAATCCTACACACATATTCTCTCTTTTTACATATAAAGATACAAAAGAGAGCAGCAAATATCATGCCATTTGTGCTTTAATAATGGTAAAGTTGTGGGTAAGATCTTACAATTATGAAATTAGAAATAATTTTGCTATAAAAGATAATCATTTGATCTGGTGGAGTTGGAGGAAATAACAAATTATTAGTTTTGAGGTTAACAATAGTTCTTGGTATCAAACGAAGATGTTAGGAGGAAGGTTGCAATTATAACTTCGCTGAGAGTGATCAGGGGATATGGAAAGAGTTGTGGTGGATTATCTTTTATGAGTAAAGTGGGAAACATACAAGAGGTGCCTTTTAATAGAATCATAGAACCATACAAAATAAAGTGGGAAGCATACAAAATAAATCATCATAGAACCACTTGAAGCTAGATCAACAAACGCCATTTTAATAGGGTAAAGTGGGAAACATACAAAATAAATCACGTTTTCAATAGAATCATAGAACCAATTGAAGCTAGAAAAATTAACACCATTTCAAGAGATGCCTTTTAAGATGCAATATGTTGAGGAACTTTGAAAGAAGCAGTGGCAGGTAACGTTCAAGTGACCACTATCAAAGTAGATCGAAAAAATAAACATGTTGTAAGCATTTGAACCAAATGCAGCATGTTTAGTTAGGGTTTTATTTCATGAACTCTTAACTTCACTACCACATACCCACATACCAGCATGATGATTTGTGAATTTCCATCATTGCCTCAAATAACCAAACACTGAACCCTTCCTACATATCTTACCACATTGAAGTAAAATTCAATCACAGTTAAATCAAAATTTGAATGGATTCCAAAACTCTAGGGTTTGGGTGTGATCATAATTTGTTTCAAAATTCAACAGTAAGAGAAAGGGCAAAGTTTAATCTAAGTGTTGCTTTGGTTTCTGCAAACTGGAAATCGAATCATGACTTTTTTTTTTTTGATCAGAAATCGAATCATGACTTCAATTAGCTTGATGTGTAATTAAAATCTATATAGAATAGATTACCTGTTAGGGATTGGTATCCAAGAATGGCAGCCATGGAAAAGAGAGGGACAGCAATTGGGGCAATTATCTTGTTAGTAATTGGACCCATAATTTTGTCATCGTTCACCATTTCTTGAACCATAGTCCTCCCGTTTTGCCTAATTGGGTCCATTACCAGTGGATCATTAACAACACTTACTACGAAACTGTGAACCTGAGACTTCAATTTTTCCGTCATCTTCTTCTCATTATCCTGCAGTCTTTCATCTGAAAGCTTATTATCCTGCAGAGTTGCAGACCCTTCCTTTCTCATCTCATCATCAACGACTTTCTCCCCGGCTTTCTTTCATCTGATTTGAGAAAAATGGAGAAATTTCTGGTAAGAACCGAGGAAAGAGATGGAGTGAAAATTTAGGGAAACAGGGACGATGACTTTATAAGGGTTTTTCCGTTTTTCCGGACCGAGCAAGTTTCACGGAGGCCCATTTGTGTATAGAGAGCTGATTGACCACTTTCGACGCACATTCACCATTAAAAAAAAGGGTTTGACTTTTCGAAACTCTCCTGTACAAGGACAACAACATCTTGTAAAATGTTACCCGGTAATTTGGTCACTAAGAGCAACCGCAGTGGGCGACCAAGACCAAAATTTGGGAAGAGATAGAGACGTAGTGGGACGGACTAAAGATCAAATACCAGACTATACCAAATTTCTAGTTGGTCGGCAACCAAAGACCAAACCCAAATTTTAGTCGAGCGTTGATATAGTGTTCGCCCCACACCAGGCGTTGATATAGTATTCGCCCCACACCAAGCGGACGTAAAGTCCACGCCCCACAGCAGGCGTGGTTTATACCCCGCCCCATATATATATATTTTTTTTTAATTTATTGTGGTGCGTGGTTTATACCTCCGCCCCACAAAACTTTTTTAACAATTTGAATGGGGCGAGGTTTATACCTCCGCCACATTTCTTTCTTTTTTTTTAATTTTTTTTTTTCGAAATCTCCCCACACCAAAGTGAACGTATAATCCACGCCCACCACCAGGCGAACGTATACTTCACGCCCCACACCAGTAACGTATAATCCACGCTCCACCAAATTTAGTCTTCCACCCATAGCGTCACACACCCGGACTAAACCCAAATTTTGGTCTTTTTTTCCCTCTTTGGTCTTTGGTTATACTCGCACCACTGCAGTCGCTCTAAGATGTACTAATTTATGTGTTCTATACAAACTTGTTCTCAGCTAGATGAATTATTTCGATTTTTAAGGGACATAGAATCAACAAAAAATTTACACCACAGAGTAGAGGTGTAAACGTCTTGGCCAAGATGCCAGAAACCACGAAGTCACGTGCTTAGCGTCTTTGCTTGTCAAATGGGCATCTTGAGATTCGACGTCTTTGTGATGTGCCAGAAAAATAAACGTGTTGTGCCATGCTGTGCTGTGCTAGCACATTTATTTTATGTTCTCCAAAATAAATATTTTTGAGATATTTTAGTTAGTACATGTATTATTATAGAAACAAATTAGCATACCAGAAGATAAAATGTCGAAATTGGCTAAAACAATGATTTTTTTGTGAAATATGCATGAAATGTGATGTATTGTGTAGTATTTTACGCATGACGTGGCGTGCTTTCTTCGCGTCTTTGTCTTTGGGCTAGGTCGTGTGCTAACACGTGCGCGTCTTTGGCTTTGGGCCGTGTGCCTATTTTGTCCGGCACAAAGACAACACATTAAACAAACATGATGTGCCCGTGCTGGGCCGGTCACGTGCTGTGCTCGAATTTTAACGTGTTGTGCTGTGCCATAAACGTGCTGGCCCGTCCCAATTTACACCTCTACCATAGTGGAATGCAAGTAAAATTTATTTATTCCTCTAAGTAGCCTTTTCAATTTCCTCCAACATCTCGATTTTATTGGAATTTGTCAATGCGACATAAAATCCACTCACCCTTTTCTTGTTCTTTTCCTCGCGTTTGCATTCTGTCTTTGTGGTGTATTCTTGCATTACATACTCAGTTTCTTTGCATTCAATTGAATTTGTAGAGTTTCCGCTCGAATAGATTGGAGTACGTGATATATTTGACAACCAAAAGCCTCGCCCCGCAACACGAATCTGAACCATGTTGGTGTTATCCACACTGCCTCTTATTATATTGCAATGCGCCCAATTTCCTCCTACTGATTTTTCCTTATAGCACTTTCGTGTAAACAGGTACCAATGGTTTGGTTCATACCCCTTGTAATCTTGTGTGAGTCTTTTAGGACGATCATTGTAGAAATCGAGCACTTCCTTCATTCTGTTAGCGGGTAATGCTTGTCCTAAAAAAATTTTGGTGAGATAGACAGATAGTAATGAATCAATATAGCATTTGTTGGTTTAAATTTAAAACCAGACGGAAGCGCGCTTCATCATCAAGAACCTTTGGCATTAGGTTGGTACTAGAGAGGTTGGTCTTGACACTTGAAGAAGAAGAAGACATTGTATCGGTATATAAGAGGAATGGATATCAATAACAAATAAACAACCACGAGAATATGCACTACATCGTTAAAATTATGCGATTAGCTTCTGTTATAGTTTGAGTATATGGGACACAAGTTCTGTTATAGGAAATGCACGAGGACCATTGACATAAAAAATAACTTCTTCAGGTATCTCATACATAACTAGTGACCAATGCATGTAACAACCGTGAATTTTTTGATATAAATATTCAGTGTTTGTTTTACAGAAACTTAACTTAGACTTAATCATATGCATGTACTTGGAATTCAAATAAAAAAATAGAAAAGATTGAGAGGTATCGGAGAAAACTAACCGCGTTTGAGATTCGAGGATGAAATGCTGATGAGATTTGAATACCCAATGCAAATAGTGTTTATTGCCCATTTTGTATAGGATATGTATATGATATTGAACTTTGTAACGAGAATTGGAATGGTATAATTGTGAGTTTTTTTTTTGTTGTGCACAGAGCATGCTTTATAGGTAAAATTCTAATTACTGACCAACTATTTTTCAGCCGTTGATTTTTATCTTTTAAAATATCACCAATTCATAGTAATTCTTCAAGGAATGGGTCACCGACTCACAAGAGTCGGCTGCACTGATGAATCGTATTATCGGCATTGTTTGTTTGATCTTTATAGTTTAAGTTTATATCTGAAGCAGCGACCAGAAATCACCATGTGATAAAATGGATTGGAAGATGCGAAAATTAGTACAATGAGAAAAATAAATAAATTAGTACAAAGGGAAAATGGATTGGAACGAACCAAATCAGGTTGGTAGGGGATCCTCAACACTAGGAACCTGGTGCCTCCAAATATTTAGCATCCTTATAGGAGCCTTGTCACCTTCAGAAAGCAATTTATACCTTCAGAAAGCAATGTAGTATGAAATTAGGATTACAATTGTCTGAGGTTACTAGAACTACTTCTTGAAAGTAATCAGACTGAAAAAATACTACAGCTTCAACAGAAATGGGCGGTAAGATTCTCGAGTATCCAACAAATATGTGCAGAACCTTATTGCTCATCAGGAACAATGAAAAAAAAGAATTAAGACTAGTCGATTGACAAAAAAAAAATTGAAACCCGAACATTTGAAAAAAAGTCATTACCCGAACATACCAAGAGAAAGAAAAGAAACATGGGAAAATACATAAAATCGTCTCCTCAGAGCAGATAAACAACATTAGATGGCAACAGCAGAATAGCCACACATTGAAAAACCTATGGATGTCAAAATGCAACCTCTCATCGTCCTTAATTCATGAATATACTGAAGTTGACACAAATTAAGATCTCCCTACCATATGCATGTATATTCCCTCTTTAAGGTTCTCTGACAAACCCCATAGAATCAAAAGTGACATGTATAGATACAAAAAATAGGCTCGCCACGTGGACGTATAGGAAGGCACGAAATAGGACTGAAGAATCTCACTCAAAGATCCTGATCAGTGACTTGTCAAATCTAATCTCAGAATTACCTCGTCATTAATTGGTAACACGAAGCACGAAGAGGAGACATCCTAAAACGAAGTAACTCGCATAAGGAATCTAAAACACGAACGAGTCAAATTGGAGTACTCAACAAGATATCGACCACGAAATAAAGATGGGCGAAGTAAGGTTACTTAGCTAGAAAGATAATATGCGAAGTCGGTAGATTATGGAACAAGAAACGAGATAGTTGTCCCGACAAGCACCCAAAGTTGTCAGCAAAAGAAAGGGGAAAACTTTATGGAAAATGATCTGGGCGAAGTATAAAGCACCTCCACGAGAACCTGACGAAGTAAAATGAGTTGTACACTATTAGGGTTGAATGGTCTATAAATATGGACCCTTGGGCAATGTATAAGGGGTCGAATTCTTTGGAGAGAGGAGAGCCTAATTTAGAGTGAGAGATTAGGGTTTCCTCATCTAAGAGCTTGAGAAAAGGCTGAAGTCGTCTTAAAGTTGTGAAAGTAAGAGATCTTTGCGAATCATTCTTTTGAGGTTAGGGTTCTGTAGGTTTTGAGCGATTTACCTATAACTAAAACCGGAGATTTTGGAGAAAGAGTGATCCCTGAGTGTTGCGTTGAGAGGTTGGTTAAAGTTCAGAGGCATAAGCTAGTTGGGAAATGTCGAACCAAGGATTGATCGATGGCCAGAACACCAGATCGGGCGGCACACTTGATAGCAACGAGAAGAAGCAAACATTTGGAAGCGAAAAAGAGGGAGAAGAATGGAAAAGGGAGGAACATCGGCTGCAGGAGAGAGGCAAGGCATGAATTAATGGCAGAATGAAGGGGCCAGTGAAGATGACTTCAGGGAGGGTTCTGTACACACTTCTGATACGGAAACCCTTGCAGAAGAAGAACTGACCCGTGAAGAGATGAAGGAGAATATCGAGAAGAAGGTATGACGTTGGAACAGCTAAGGGAGACACTTCGCCTTGAAAGGGAACGAGAGAGGGATCTAACAGAGCAACATGATCGACTCATGAGGCAAAACGCTAGGTTGGAGCAATAAAATCGCCAACTTAACGAGGAAGCAGCGGCTGGCATCATGGACTCGGAAGGAAACACGATGTCGTCAGGGGAAGAAGAGCCACGGCGGAGGAGATATGCCCGCGAGGACGGCGGAGGAGAGCGAAGAAGAAGACTAGGAAAGGGAAAGCTATGAAGAAAGAGATCTGAGAAGAGCGTTGGATACAACAAGATGGGAAGATCAAAGACGGAGATATGAAGAAGAAATGAGGAACGAAGACGAGAGGAGGCAAGAAGAAGAGAGGAAACGCGATGTAAATCGGAGACACGAGGAAGCAGTCAGGCGTGGGGAAGGAAGGCTTGGCGCTATGAGAGGCTATCATCATGAAGAAAGTGGAGGAAATCTGAACCAGGAAGTCTTAAACGAACTGCGAGATATGAGGACATTTATAAACAATTCTCGAAGAGGAGGAAGGGTGCAGCTGGCGGAGGCAATAAAGGAGGCTAACAAATCTCCATTCACCTACGAGATAATGTATGCGGACATCCCTGAGAAATGTGTATTACCAACGCTCGCAAGCATATTCAGCGGGTCAGAAATTGCTGTGCAGCACTTAAAACAATACACTCTTTCGTTGATGCAATGGGGGTGAAATGACGCAGTACTCTGTAGGTACTTTCCTGCGAGCTTAACCGGGGAGGCATTGGCTTGGTTTTATGGGTTACCTGAAAGGTCGATTTTGTCGTTCAAGGACCTGCAGATGATATTTCTGACCACTTATATAAGTAACAACATGCTGAGCCCGGGGATTGAGACTCTGTTCAACCTAAGGAGAAGACCGACGGAAAGCCTGCGAGGGTTGGTGACGAGATGGAGAACAATATGTAGCGAGATAGCAGGGAGAGTTGATGAGAAATTTTTATCTTAGCCTTCGTAAACGCGCTAATCCCGACCGATATGTTGTACACCCAGATATTCATTATCCAAAACTCCTTGACTATGAATGAATTCAGGGAGTATCAAGAGGAGTACATAGCATTGGAGGAAAAGCAGAGGAAACTCAGCGAAGTAGCACCAATTTCAACGAAGGAAGGGAACTCAAGGCTACTACCGAGGACAATGCACAATGTGGAGGGTGATCCGAAATACGCGAAAGGGGAGCCTTCAACTCCAGTCCAGAAGAAACTTGTGGCTGTGTCAAGCGGGGACCAGGAATGGATCGATCAACAAAGATATGAGGAGTCAAGACGAAGGAATTACGAACCACGAAGTTATAACTCGGGATATCAACAAAGAGTCAATCAAGGACATAGGTTTGGAGAGCAAAGACCAAATGCACCAGCTTTTGAAGATGTAAAGCTTCCTAGACTCAACACAACTGTGGAAAAGGTTTGGGAAGCCATAGTGTTGACCGAAGAGATCCCACCCCCACCAAATTTGCGAAGAGAACCGCCATCGAGTATTCGGAATCACGAGTTCTGCAGGTATCATAGTTTTCATGGACATCACACGAATGACTTCCAAAACATCCGGAGGATTATACTTCGTCTAGTAGAACAGTGGAAGCTCGCCCAATTTCTGGAAGGTTATGCGCCCCTGCCACCACCACCTCGTGACAATCAACAAGTGTACCGAATCGAAATAGATCGGGAAACCCAGAAGCTGAACTATAATTCGATAATACATTCGACCAAGAATATCCAAAATTTCCACAATAACATACTCAAGAGAGTGCATAAAAGGGACTTCGAAGGACGCGAGATATTCGACGTAGCGAAGAAGGATCCATTAGAATAGTGGCAAAAGAAGGAGATAACATTTTTAGCCAAGGACGCACCTGAGGGAGGAGCTTCGCACACAGACCTATTGGTCATAACCTTGAACTTTGGGAAATACTCAACGTGGGATGAGGAAGAAGACAGGAAAGAAAAAATTTGGGCAATAGACAGAATCTTGGTAGACACCGGGAGCTCAGTCGACAAACTCTTTTACCATACGTCTAGAACCATGGGGTACAAGGATTCCGACCTTATGCCATCAACGTACAATATATATGGGTTTAACAGGGTTGCATCAAGGCCAAAGGGAGAACTAGTTGTAAAAATATTCGCATGCGAGTTGGAAATGAAAGTTACAGTCTGCGTGATAGATATAGAATCGCCCTATAATGCTCTCATAGGACGGCCATGGATACATGGGATAAAAGGGGTAGCATCTACGTATCATCAGGCCATACGGTTTCCTATGCCCAGTTCAATAGGTGAAATCAAAGGAGACTCAAAGGATGCGCGAGATTGTGTTGAAAAGGATCTCCATAACTACGATGAGAGACTAAGGAGAAAGATAGAACAAAAAAGGAAGGTATGCGAAGAAAAGAGGGCGGAGAAGCTGATGGTATTCACAATTTGGGTAAGCGAAGAGCAGACTATGACACATAAGGGCATAGAAGAGGCAGATAAAATAACGATTGCTAACGAAAGAATCTGCGAGATGACTCCGGAGAAGGAAAGCCAAGTTGAGATAAAGCAAAGTGGAAAAACAAAGAAAGGAAAAATAGTTGAAGGAAGCGAAGTAACGAGAAGTGAAAAAGAAACCCCCGTCACCAAAGAAAAAAGAACCCCGCGAGGTGGAGCAAAGGCAAATAACTCCAAGCGCAAAAGGACATCGATACAAGAGAATGAGGAAAGTGCGGAGTTACCCGATCCTTCTGCTAAGGAGAATGAAGCGTGTAACGGAGATAAATAGAGGGAACAGTTAAAGGAGGAGCTCCATCAAGAAAGGAGAAGAAATGAAGAATTGGTAAGAGAACGAATAAGGCTAGAAAGGCAAAACGAAAAACTTTTGATCAAGAACAATCACTTAAAAAGAAAACAAGCGGAGAACAACACCCAAAGAGGAGAAAATGCATTTGGAAAGAAATTGGCGAGTGAAGGGCATCATGAATACTGGCGAGAAATAAAGGGGCAAGGGGAACGAAATGAGCGAGAAGATGTAAACAAATCCATAGAAAGTAGCAGGAGGGAGTTCAGAGAGAAGGAATATCGAATGCAGCCAATGATGGCAACTAGAAGAAAAGGGACAACGAGCAAAGACCCAGCGGTAGGAAGAAAATCTGGAATGCGGGAGCAGCTAGAAATAACAAACAAATGTGCAAGAAACAAGCCATGCAAACCGGAAATAACGGCAATATTCTCGTTGAAACAAAGGGAAAATGAAAGCTTGCGAAGTATTGTGGCGAGATGGGATACGATTTGCAGAGAACTAAAAGGGAGGTTATCAGAAGAAGATTTAGTACTATCGTTCATCTATGCGTTATCATCCAGACACCCCTTATTTTCAACATTGTTCAAGATCAAGAACAAGATAAATATGAAGGAGTTGAAAAGGTACCAGTCTGAGCACATCCACTTAGAAGAAGAACACTTATGCCAAGAAAGAGTCATATAGACGAGAAAATGTATTTGAAAACTTATCATTTGGCAATGTATCAGATTTACAAAATAATAGCAATGATATTTTGAAGTTTGATGAACCAATTCAAAGGTATGGATTTACATATTTAAGGCATTTAAAACAAAACAAACCATAACACAGGCAGGTAAGACCTCGCATTAGGAGGCAGATAAAATTCACGAAATAAATGGTTTATATGGAAACTTAAACCCTTCGCCTAGGAAGGCTGAGAATCCACGGCATGCACCCTTGTTCTCATGAAAATGCAAGAGGCAAGACCTAACGCATGTCGTGAACAACTCTCAGAGAAATAAGCTAGGGGCAACGATAAGACCTATCCGCTGAGGGTCCCTTTTATGACGGCCTTCGGTAAGGAGTGTAGAGTATGACCAAGGCGCCGACGTATTCGGTTGAGATGCGGGTGCCTGGGATGTCTGGAGCGTCACCGGCCATGAGCGTATGGCAATTCTTGGCTACAATTCACTTGATCCCAAAGAAACCTCACTTAGGGTGTGACTTCATAACCTCAAGCCATATCGGCGGAAAGGGATAAGAAGTCACGAAAACAACTGAATGTCGTAATAACTGGATGGGAGGAGACCAACATGCATTTTAGGGTTAACCTCCTTGAAGGGGCAATCATGGGGAATATAAAGGGATGGCACTCTCCATATTAGGGAGCTGTGTGACCAAAAAAGACGACAATGTCATGGGACTAACATTCATGGGAATGGCTAGGCCTGTCACATTGTCGCAAGATGGGGTTCAAAGCAAATGATAAGAAGATGTTTATGGATTATTATTTGAAAGAATAATAAGCGCCTGATACTTCGTCGAATTAAGATCCTTCAAAAAGGATGGGGCGCAATAAGACTTTAATTAGGAGGCACAATAAGACCTCGGAAAGTAACACATGAATGAGCAACATTAGAACAATACATAAAACAAAATTATCATGAAAAATAAGGGCAGGAAAAATAAGTCGATGAAGAAAGGATAAGCAACAAAAGGCAAAGACAACATAAGAGGCATAGGCGATAACTCAAAATTAGAACAAGCAATGAGGCAGATAACAAGGTTTAAAGCTTGTATGCAAAGTCAAAATTGCGAGATATCAACCTTTCATTTTATACCTCGGAATACACAAAAGAATAAGAGGCAAGTATATACTTTAATTTTTGTTATTCTTTTGAGTATTCCCTTGATAAATATATACTTGGCGAAATGGAAAATCGTAATATGACGAAATGGAAAAATCATAATATTAATATGAAAATCAATCAAAGTATTACTCAAAGAAACAATCAAAGGAGTCAAAGTATTTTGCCCCCCAAGCTTGGAAGCGCCCAGAAAGAGAAATTGTTTCCAAAACAGTTAAGGATGAGACTAAACTATGGAAGAAGAAAAACTAAGATTGTTGCTGAAGAGGAATGCCATCAGTAACTAATGCTTCAGGGATTTCATTACCAAGACCGATGATCTGCATCAAGACTCGAAGGTTTCCCTGGAAAAATCGTGGAACTAGAGGCACACTTGGACTCTTCCTTCTCGACATTTGTCTCATCGATCTTTCGCTCCTCGTCACCATCAGTGAGATTCTCTTCCTTGCCCGAGATGATTCTATCGTCCTTTGGTTGCTCGTCATCAGAGAACATCTCCAGAGGAAAAGTAGGATGATGAATACCATGCTCGTCGCAGAAATTGTCGAAAAGAGAGACCAGGTAGTTATGGGTATTCTTGCGAGCTAACTTCGCTACTCTGGCAACATCTACTATCATCTCGTCAATATAAGCATTCAAGTCCTTAACCTCATCTTTGAGGCGAGAAACCTCTCGGCGAGATTCATCCCTTTCATGGGAAAGGTGAAGGACTTGATTCTTTTAGCGCTCTTCGGATTCTGCAAAAACAAAACAAAACCTTATCAGAAACCGAAAATTTTACATAACCGATAGTATCTCGCATTACACCTAAAGCTAACTTCCATCTGTAAGATAGTGGTGTTCAAAGTCTCTTGGATATCGGTATACAAATGATCCAGTCTGGAGATTTCCAGATCGGACTCTTGGAGTTGAACACATAGCTCGTGATATGCATTATCCCAACCTTTACCATGACCAGATTTCGAGGTATCTTTGATAGGTTGAATGACGAGAGCACCCTTTTCCTTGCGAAGATCTGCATACTTGGTTTGGGAGGAAGATTTGACAGACTTAGAGCATGAGGAGTTATCCAGCTGAGCCTGAAGAAGTTCCACCTTTTTCTTCAGACAATCGACCTCCTCGTTTAAACCAGCAACCTTGTTGTGAGATTTATGAAGATCAACCACAACCTGGTTTTTTCTACCGATCATGCGCTCGTTATCTTCCTCCAACCTCTTATAGGTATCTAACGCCGAAGAATGAAGATTCCTCGAAGTAGTAAGGGAATTGTTAACCCGCCGAAGCTCTGATTTAAGGAGCTCATTCTCATCATGAAGATGAAGATTCAGCTCCTCGTTACGAGAACAATTAATAGACAGACGGTCCACTTGCGAAAAAGGGTCTCGACCTTCTCATTCAAAATCTAGTTCCCAAACACATATCAATCATTCTGAGTCACGAGGTTCAGATTCTCGGCACGAATATCCTCCAGCGAGGCGGACGCTTCGGAAGCATCCAGTTGACGTTGCATGCATCGAGCTTGACGAAATACAAAATAAGAAAATAACATAAATAAAATCAAAGACAAAGAATGGATCTGCAAGGGGAGGGAACTTACTCTGAAGCTTCTCCACCTTCTTCTATTGTTTGCTGGAATACTCCTTTTCCTCTTTGAGCTCCTTTGTCAAGGATTTGATGTGAGCATCATCCTTCTTCATCTTCTATCGGACCAATCTAGCCTCCACTAAGCTGGCCATATGACGGTTGACTTCTTGCGAACCGACAAAATAGAACTTAGGAATAAACCATGAAACATCATAAAAGACGCAGTTAAAAAGGTATACAGGGCTCACCAAATTCATTAAAGCGGAATGTTATTGGATAGTTAAATTCATAAAAGCATTCAACAAGACGGAGGAGTATTGAGAAAGGAAGTCATCAGCACTGAAAGTCACCAGAGATTCAAGCACACGAGACCTCGTAGCGGGATCTTCATGAACCTTGCTATAGATATCTTGAAGGAACTTCATATCTGGTTCATAGATGGGGTTAGACATCACGGATGAAGCCGCTTGATTCCCCTTCTCGCAAGAAGGGAGCTTCATTGTGGATTTCTCAAGAAGCGCAGCCGAAGGAGGAGGAATAAGATAATCAGTGACTTTGGGAGAAGTAGTTGTACGAGACTGGGAAGATTGATGCTTGGGAGGGGCAGGATGACTTGGAGCAGAAACAGAGCTCCGGACCGCAGTCAATCACGCCAAATCCAAAACCCTACTCCGCCTCTTGGGCTCGCCAGAAGGCGGAGCGGATAAGGCATCAGTCTGCAAAATAACAAGTTCAGTACAATCGAAAGATAAAAGGGACAAAGTATACAAGATAACAATTTGGACCCTTAGTAAAATACCTGAGTAGGAGGAGAAGGCGGAGTAGGATGATCACGCCTTTTCCGTCCCTTAGATACTAACTCAGAAGAGGGTTGCTTGACAAGGTGAATATTATCCTACGAAGAATAGAGGGTTAGAATTCAAGGTTATCATGCCGAAAAGAAAGTAATGGGCAAGGTGGCTACCTGTTTGAGAGCATGAGATTCAGCAGTAACATCCCCTTCCTTGCGCGCTTTGAGAAGGCCAGCAGCGGGCATCTCGTACTAAATAAAGGAGAAAAATGCATGAGAACAGGTTAAACCCAGGACGTGGCAATAGCTTAAAGGACGAAACAATATCTCAGTTGGCATGGACCATCGAAGCTTCTAGGGATCACAACTAGCGAGATAACAGTGTTCGGGAAGAGGACCTTGGCGAGGTATCCCCTTTTCGTTAGCGCCCCAGATGAAAGGGACCCCTACCACCAAAGGAAACGTTGTCCAGTCATCTTCGCAAGAAATGCGAAGTCGGTCATCACGCCTGGGCTTGAGGGGATCCACATCTAACAGAAGAGCTATGGTTGGAGCGGAGACGGTATTTCAGATAAGCTCAATACCCCACTCCCGGTGTTTCTTCATGCCTGTAAACCTCGCAGAATAGTTGGCCACGAAAGAATCCACGTTGTAATCACGGGAGTCGAACTCTTCAGCCGATGATGGAACTTGCGAAGTATCGTTTTCTGAGCGAATTACAAACTCGTTGGAAATACGGATTGCATCACCAGAAAGCTGAAAAACCCCGCACTGAAGCTTGTTCAAAATCTCGAGGAAAAAAGGGTTGGAAGGATTGTAAAGGGGAAAGGACAACCCCGCTCTTAACTGGCTGACGGTGACGATCATCTTGTCTGCATACCAGGTGTCGGACTGAATCTACCTATAGTTCAGCTCCATGTCTTGGGTAGCGACGATGGGAGGACTCACTGAAGAATCAACGACAGGATTAACGACAAGCCCATCTTCTGGAAATCTTCTTGGAATTCCTTGAAGGTCATGAGTGAGGAAGGCATTGAAGCGTTCTGTGGAGCCATGACAATGGAGGGAAAGTGTTGTAGCAAAAATGTTCCTACAACACTCCTCGAGATTCGTACAGAAATGATGTAATCTTAACCATTGGATGGCGTAAGATTAATACTTGATGAATGTTTATAGACCGTTGAGATGATCCCCAGCTTTCCTCACGATATGTACTTGATGATGAAAGATTTCCTAGTTGGAATATGTATTTCTAATATTTTATTAACTGTATCTTCATTAAAACAATTTTTAAGTTTGTCTTCATCCCATTCTTTGTTATTATTGATTAAATGACATACCTTTTTCAAGTTTCCAGTACCTGTGCTTGGCTTTTGGAGTGGAGCAGTGGCATTTGGTATCCACTGATCCTCCCAGATATCAATTAGCTTTCCATTTCCCACTTCCCATCTACTGTTTTTCTTAATCCTCTCAACTCCACTATGTATCCCTTTCCACACCCAGCTATCCCTATCTCTGGTTTTAGGGTTTATATGAAGTATATCACAATTTGGATAATATTTTGCTTTTAGAATTTTCGCCCCCAGAGAGTCCGGTTTTTCTTTCAATCTCCATCCCATTTTTGATATCATTGCAAGATTAAAATTTTCAATGTTTTGGATACCTAATCCTCCTTCTTCCAAAGATTTACATACTGCACCCCATGCTTTTAAGAATATCCCCTTATTTCCATTTTCATTTTTCCCCCACCAATAATCTCTTTGCAACTTGGTTAGCGTTTTACAGATTTTCTTTGGTATTTTAAAGCAATTCATATGGTACACAACAAGAGAAGATGTTACATTTTTAACCATTACAGTTCGACCTGCACTATTCACGTTATTTCCATTCCAACCTTGTAATCTTTTTGTCATGATTTTTATAAGTGGTTCAAAACTCTTAACTTTTGATCTATTAGTAAACAAAGGTGATCCTATGTATCTATCATTTAGGGGAATAGAATTAACCCCCAATATTTGTTTAACTCTATCAATTTTTCCCGGTCTGTTTTAGGTGAAAAGACACCGATTTGGTTAAGTTTATAAGTTGTCCATTTTGTTCCAAAGTCCTTAAAAAGGGTCACTAATTTGTGGAAAGTTTTATATCGAAACTGCAGAAGATGATATAATCATCTGCAAACAGGAGATGGCTCACAGATGGAGCGTGTCTAGAAAGTTTTATTCCTTTAATGTCTCCTCTCTCTTCAGCATCTAAGATAGTCCTGGACATAGATTCCATGCACAAAAGGAAAAGATAGGGAGAGAGAGGATCTCCCTGTCTTAATCCTCTTGTTGGCTTAAAAAACTCAGTTGGCGAACCATTCAAAAGAACTGATAGAGATGTTGTTGAAATACATTGAAAAATTAAACTGCACCAAGTTTCGAAAATCCAAGTTTTTGATGTCACAGATAGAGATGTTTGTTGATGTTATGAGACTCCCATTTCTCTATGGAGTAATTTTATGTTCCTCAAAATCGAAATATTTCGTCTAGCCGAGAACAAGTTTGCATTGAACACATAAATTAGTACGTCTGATTGACCAAATGACTAGTAACAATTTTACACGAGGTTGTTGTCCTCGTACCGGAGAGTTTCGAAAAGTCAAACCCTCTCCGAAACTTTTTTTTTTTGGTGAATGTGCGTCGAAAGTGTTTTTGTTCTTTTGGGTCCTGTTATCCTATGCAATATAGCATTAATTATGTCATTTGGCCTTGGGTTTCCAATTTGTTTTTCGGGATTAAAACAATGTAAGTATTAATTAAGCTTTATTAATAAATGCTATTATTTTTACACAAATACCCTCAAGCTTGGAAATATTATTTAATTCAACTAATTCTCCATCCTAGTCAAAAATGAAATAACACTATAATAGGTTTTACCTATTTCCTATCCCTATTTTTCCTAATTCACATCCCAACTCCACAAATTAGTATAACTCTATTTAAATTGGGTAAACAAAACTCACTCTCTTATTTGCCATTGTTAAATATCAAGTTGAAACACAGTTGTCAAATCACCATTTCCATCGGTTCTCTTGTTTTTTACTTTTGTTTCCTTAAATAATATGATAGTGTGTTGATCCATTAATAAAAATTACTATTAAAATTGACTAGGATGAAAACCTAATTGAATAAAATCATAACTAAATTCCATCAACAACAAATAAAAAGAGAAAAAAAAAAACAATCACATCCATAGCTTCTTAATTTTATCGTATATACACTGTTTCCATTCACATCAATACGAAATTTTAATTAAAAACATTAATTACTGATTCTGTGATTGACTATAGGCATCCCTCTTTCAATTTTGGTATAAGAGTATCTTTAGGCCATTAGAAGAATACAAACGTATCAGTAGAATAAACTACAGGGATTAGTAGTGGAACCGAGGGAAAAGAAAACAAAGGTTAGCAGTGATAGATGGATTTAAGATTAGATTCTAGAGAGAAGGGAAAAGGAAGGCGGTGATGAATATCACTGATAAAAATTAATAGGGTGAGTTTTGTTTACCTAATTTAAAAGAGTCACGTAAAATTTGATTTGTATGGTTGGGATGGGATTTAGGGAAAGTGGGGATGGGAAATAGGTGAAACCCTATAATATTATGATGATATATAGTTATTTAGATATCTATGAATTATGGATATTCATAAATACCGTATGCTTGAAGATAATAGAAAAAAATTACTACACGGACACACATTATTAATGTAGAAAAAAAATATAGTACCAGTAAAGCAATCTGCATATGCCGGTAATTGAGATCATAGTTATAGGTGCCATAAAGATAAATTGAAAGGAAGCCTATGCATTTCGTTTATTACAAATCAAGGATAAATTGATCCCTTAAATGCCACGTTTATTTGCATTGATATTAACAGAAATATGAGATGGTGCGAGGAGAGAACATGGAATAGGAAGTTGTTGCTAGTGATCTATTTGTTAATCTAATCAAACCACAAAATAAATAAAGATGACAATTAAACATAAGGGTAAGTATGGAAATTCGTTGTATTTAATATTTTTCATTAATAAGACATTTAATAAAGCCTAGACTATTGTATTTCCAATAAAATATGTTAGAAGTCCAAGAACATTTAATGCGTTTATCCTATGCATTAGGGCATACAATAACAATTGACTTTTTTTTTCTTTTATTTTATAAAAATGGAAGTATTCACACATGTAACTAAATCATTTCACAAAGGTAAATTTGCTCTTTGTTGTAGGGCTTGTAGCCCATATATGTGACCCAATATAGTATCTAGGGTTCTTTTACTACTTGTATATAAAGCATACTATGCTATGTAATACGGTTGCTGCCCCATCAATAGAATCTCTCTTGCCCTTTGGTTTTCTCCCTGTTTTTCCTCAAACACGTTATCATGCCCGATGCTATACCGCAGAGCTGTATGGGATTGACTGATTTTTTTATTTATTTTTCTACATCTACATGGATTTACACATTAGCTGGAATCAAATAAGCTAAGTTGGATTTACGTTCTCGTATTATTATTTATTTATTTTTCTCTTTCTTTCCCTATATGCAAATCTGGAAAATTGATTTGATGTATAATTCAAATCTGGCATATTGAATCTGTAGTATAAAATTGATTTGATGTATAATTCAAATCTGGCATATTGAATCTGTAGTAGAAAATTGATTTGATGTATGTAGTAAATCAATTATTTTTCTTTAAATTTTGCCTCATCAAATCCATGAGAATCGAATCTGTTCTATACCACCATAAACGTAGCATAGCCAATCACCAATCAAGTGATTAGAATGTTATAATATATATTCATATTCACAATGATTAGATTAGCATAGATTAGAATTTTATATAAGGGAATATATTCATTCACATTCCACTGATTATGTGATTGATTGTGGACGTAGTCCGTCGATTGGTTGTAATTCCGTGAAAAAAAAAGGAGGAGGAGGAAAGCCTGTTCCGATCCAGCCTGTCCTATTCTGGCCGACCCGGTTCCAATCCAGTCTGTCCTGTTCTGGCCGGCCCGGTTCCGATCCAGCTTGTCCTATTCTGACCGACCCGGTTCCAGGTTCCGTTGCAGCCTTGTACTGTCCGATCCAGTTCCAGTTCGGGGCTGTGCATGACCAAGTATATACATGGGGAACTAAAGCCCAAAGGTATGTAACTATAAAACAAACATGGGTTCTTAAATGTTTGTTAGGCTTATTTATTTGTTTATAGAACATGCCTAGTTTTGTTTATTTTTATCATAAATGGTCAATTTAAATTATGATTACTTATCTCGATCATTTAGAATATTGGTCGTAATGCTATTTTGTTCTATTGAATATTATATTGGCTATAGTTGAATGATGTTTTTTTTTAGTTCAATTGGTTGTACCAACTCGATTCCAATGTATTCATTTGGGGCTTAGAAGTACTTGAGCACCATTATTGGATACTTGATTTTTTCCCAAATTTTTTGAATGTTCCGTGGAATGTATCCACTTGCTCGACTATTAATTTGTCAATAGTTTCAAAACATACGTTCAAATAAAATCACATGTATTCCAATTTTTGTGGAAGAACTCACAAAAGATGATATGAGTCATAAAATTTTCATTTCTCTACTTCATCCATAATACTAACGAACAGGTATATGTTGAAGTATGACAACAAGAGAATTATCTTTAGTAATATATTCAACCTAAAGTAAGTGGTTGACATGTATAATGAGATTCTCTTGGCCTATTGAGATAAAGAAATTTCTCAAATTAAGCTAAATGTAGCAAAATTGAAAATAGAAAGAACATCTAAGTAATGAGGGTTAGACGTACCGACTCATATAAAGCATGTAAAAGGGGACATGTATATCATGAAAAAAAAAATATATATATATATATATATATATATATATATATATTATTTTTTTTCCCCAGCAGTAATGACACCAAAGTATAGGAATCAATTGAACATGGGATCAGCTAAAATGTAATTAAACTCCCATCATAAATAAAAGAGTTGGAAATGCACCTTGGTCATAGGTGTTGGTATATACAATAAAATGTGTATGTGTATCATAGTAACAACCAATTTTCACATCAACTTTAATGGCAACAAGAACTTTGCCTGGCCAATTTACTATCTTATCGAGCGCAGCATTGCTCATTTTTTTCTTCAAGATAGAACAAAGACGTCGCAAAATCTCTAGATGTACCAAGAGATAATCACACCTTGTTAAATTCCCAAGTAACCGTGCAAATGGATATCATGTGGAACATCAAAATGATGAGAATTTAATTAATTGCATCTTTTATAGTCTCTAATATATTTGGAAGGAAACATATTTTAGAGAAACTAATGAGTCAATCTAGTGCAATGTGATTCATTATAATATTAGGATTATTGAATCATATTGACTCCGACGATGAAATGTTGGAAACTGACTCATACAGGCTTTGGTCATAACCATAAAGAAACTTTGGTTATGACATGATGATTGTTTTGAAAGAACTCATACAAATGTCACTTTATTTAAGTGAACGAAAATGGGGAAAAGATTGACAGAATGCAAAGTGATGACATATCTCTCAATAAGTGTTTTCTAAAATAATAGATGCACAACCCCCATTCCCATTATGCTTTTAGGTAAGAAAGCATATCACTTATTTTTACAAAGTCTTCAGTAAAACAGGATCGAGACCATCCTAAGATGCAAATGGTAAAAAAATTCCATATTACAAAGAAAACAAGGTGAACTTTAGAAAAATATTCATGCGAATGCGGACCATTAAAGTGACTCGATGGATCTGGTGAATGTTTTGACATTTTGGACTAGTTATAGTTCCCAAGAAATTTGCGTTTGAAAACTCCTAGCACATATTACACAATGCAAAGTGCAAAGGCTAACCACCCTTGTTAATACTAGAGAATTTACATCAAAAGGACTTGATGAATATTGCATGTTTAATAGGATCAATATAGAGCATCTTATACCCAATGGTCTCGCAGAGGCTACCATCAAAGGAATAGGTTATGCGTACCAACCTACCTTTTATTGCTTTGGGGATATGCAATATTACGCGCATCTTTACTTAATTTTTGTAGAACCCAATATTAGTCAACCTTTTCTACGTACCGATTTAGTAATCGAATTTAAGCCTGACGTTTGTGTTATTACGTATTTTTGGTTGCACTATATATGTGCCATTACGAGTCCACATCGTACTATGATGGGTCACGAAAATGATTAAGTAATTTTGTTGAATATTTACTCTCAACAATTATCCGTATTTTAAAACCTTTGGCGGTGAGATCTCTTACCGCTAGATTTGCGAGTTATCACTTTAATGAGACAGTCTTCCCACAAGTTAGGGAGATAAGAAAAAGTATTTTTAAGGGAACGATAGGAATTGTCGTGGTGTGTTCCCACTTTGTGTCTCATATTGATTCTTGTACTCCACAAATGTGAATGTGAAGTGACAAAGAATAATTGATTTTCGAGAATGTATATTGATGTCGCTAAAGTGAAAAGATCACACATACCAAATGCAAATATTCCCGCAAGATTAGAAATCCTCGGTATGGGGTACACCATAGACTAAGGTGTTGCAACTACACTTGGTGGAAGTGTAGTTGAGGCCGTGGCTCCATAAAGGAAGATGGAGAGACCACCGGGTTCGATCAATGCTCACCTATAAAGGAAGTAGGTGAGTAAGGCAAAACTTATTTATATCATCAAATCATCTCATAATATTGTCTCTGGAATATGTCCATGAATCAATACTTGGAGGACGCTCCGAAGTTTTAAATGATTCTAGAGAACAATGAAATCCTGACGGATTATGAGAATGCACATGAGTCAACGGAAGGATCATGTGTGCACAATGATGATATAATCCATAAATAGTTGCTCCAGAAGTAGAGCACAATGAGATCGAACCATGCTTTATTTTGATTAATTTCAATTAAATAACATATTTGGCCTACGCAATCCAGGTAGAACTTAGTTCTTTGGCAAATATACGGGTATTTGGTGTGGTAGTGCTAACCAACCAAGTGTAAAGCCTATTGGACATACATAATTAATTTGTCATAAAGCATAATGAGAAGAAAGTAGTCTTAAAGTACAAAGACTCGCCTTGTGGCGCGAGGTTTCTCACAAAGCCCTGGAATTGTTCTCTTGTAATGAACGTTATAGAGTTCCGCTACTTAGTTAGCTTGGTAATTTCAAAAGGACTTGAAATGCAAAGATATGTGGTTGTTACGTATCTCTAAAAGCATCAAGAGATAGAAGATATTTACAAAAGTACTTGATAGACTTTTGTTTCCCAAATCAAATGACTCTAAACCACAGAGTGCGTTTATAGTTAGATAGAACGCTCACTTATAGATTCAAGCAATCAAAGCGGATGTGGTATACCCGTCTAAGTGGCTATTTGATTGGGAGGGGATAGACAAGTAAGTTAATTTTCCTTGCGTGTTCATAAGAAAGTTCTGATTTGGAATCTTAGCTATTTATGTTGATGTTACAAACATGATATGTACTCTTGATGTAATAAGAGACCTTAAAAGCTATTTGAAATCCGAATTTGAGATGAAAATTTTGGGGAAAGCTCGATCGAATACCGAGCTTGTGGTATATTAGCCCACCGGTTGCATTTGTCTAAAGTTGTCGCAATTTAACAAAGACATGCATCCCGATAGCACTCCCATGATTAGTCGAGGTTCAAATGTAAGTATGTGACCATTTCGTCTAAAAGAAGATGACGAAGATGTGTTGGGAGATGAAATTCCATTATCTAAGTACAATAGACGCATTGTTGTACTTAGTATAATGATGTACTCGATTAAATTTTACATCCTCGGGGAACTTGTTAGCTAGATATAGCTCGCGCCAACGCAACGTCATTGGAATGGTATAGTGAATGTAATCATGTACTTAAAAGTAACTATTGACGTAAATTGTTTTATCCTGCAAAGACATAAAAAGGAATGCTAATGAAACTCTAATCCAAAAGTTGTTGATTATGAAGGAATAATAATCTCTTCTCAAACGAAAGTAATCGGAGGAGATAAGGTAGGCTATTTTCCGGTCATTACCAGGTATCCAATTTCGAAAAGTACATGACTAAAGTAACAGTCTAGAACAACTCTCGAAAGTAATCGGGGGAGATGCGACATCGGGGGAGGATCCAAGGATATGATGTCGACGTATTTTACTTTGAAATTGAAGATGTGTTGTACTCTTTTTCCCTTCGATCGAGAATAGTTTTTCCCAAAGGGTTTTGTTACTCGACAAGGTTTTTAGCGAGACAACACTAAAAGCATCAAGTATGTTAAACGTTGAAGACATAAAGATCGCGTGGATATTACCGAAAATATCTGAATCAAAGAAATTAAATGCGATAATCTGTTAAGCGGGCAGAACTTCCAAAATCAACAACATGGTCTTATAAACATTCAAGTCACAAAAGTAAAGTGTGATAAACTCCTTTTGAATGCCTTAGACTAATGAAAATTGTCTGACATCAGGGGGAGAATTTAATGGTGTGTTGAACTATTTTCCTTCACCGAGGTTACTTTTTCCCACAGGGTTTTGTTACTCTCGGCAAGGTTTTTAATTAGACAACAACAAACACAGAATTAACTTCCCAAGTAAGGATATTGTCTTTTCTAGAAGGATTTTATGCCTAAGAAGTTGTGAGGCAACTAATCAACTTCAACGAAGCAAAGTGATCATCTCAATGATCACCTTTACTTGCATCCTGTCACGTTGTACTCTTTTCCCTTTTTCAAGGCTTTATCCCACTGGGTTTACTTGTCAAGGTTTTAATGAGGCAACGTATACGCATCCAACTATGTTATAAGTTTTCTTAGTATTGTACTCTTTTTCTTTAGTTCAGGTTTTATCCCTCTGGGTTTTCCTGACGAAGTTTTAACGAGGCAATCAACTTAGACTCATCGATCTGTGGAGATCGTAATGCATGTGATGAACTACATGTAAGGTAAGAGACAACATGTGAAGTACTACATGTGAATAGGTGTACCAAGGTTTTATCCCACTGGGTTTTTCCTTGTCAAAGTTTTAGTTAGGAACTTGATTTCGGCACAAGTCATCAAGGAGAGAACGACATTTGAAGAACTACATTCAAAGCACTATATGTGAAGCACTATGTATAAAGTTTTGTCATTGAACCGCACAAGGGGGAGTGTTGTAGGGCTTGTAGCGCATATATGTGCGGCCCAATATAGTATCTAGGGTTCTCTTACTACTTGTATATAAAGCATACTATGCTATGTAATACGGTTGCTGCCCCATCAATAGAATCTCTCTTGCCCTTTGGTTTTCTCCCTGTTTTTCCTCAAACACTCTTCCTATTCTTTTTCAAAATTGTTTGGTTGCGGGTAGGAAATTGGTAGGATCAAAGCCATCCAACTAGCCCGAGTTAAACGGAGATTAATCAAGAAGTTGACTTAGGGTCTTTTAAAGCTAAAGCTAAGGAAATGGCTGACCTATTTGACAAGGGGCGGAGGCAATGTAGTGCAAGGGTGTGCAATTGCACACCCTTGAATGTCAAATATCCACACCGAGTGTTGGTTTTGCAAGCCTATATCACGGGCCACTTGATCTTTGCACCCCCTAAAATCTCAAGAGTCCAACTCTTTAAGACCCCAATCACAGTTAACACTTAACATCCTTCCCGAGTGCAATTGACTTTCGCCTATTACTTCTCAAATTCATTTCAAAACTAGTCATAAAAACCCAAAGTGACCAAATTTGTGGTACAAAAACCCCACTCAAATGTTGGGATTCATTAAAATTCCATCTTAAACTAAATTGATACAAAAATCCTAAATTTTAAAAACTTGATACAAAAACTCCAAATTTCAAAATTGGTTTCATCAAATTTTATAATGAAACCAAAAATTGGTTTCGTCAAATTTTATGAGGTTTCATCAAAATTTTGTTTTTTGGGGTTTTTGTGTTACTTTTGTTTTGGCGGGTTTTTTGTGGATGAATAGTGACACCTTTGGGATTATAACTCGCGGACCGAATTCATTTACTTCACTTTTTTCACGACTGTGCTTCGGAAAAAAAAGCTTCTCACGAGTACGGGCTTTCACTTTTCTGGACTATGGATGGGCTTTAACATTGGTATATGTATGTATGTACACCTAAATGCTACTTATACCCCAAAATTATACACCAAAACCATACCCCGCTTACGTGTCAAATTTGCATTGGTCCATTCTCTTAAAGGGACCCCCTGTATTTCCTAGTGGGGTTGGGTGGGAAGCAATGAACGGTGGAGATCACTGCCACATAGGGGTGTATCTATCCGGTGTATGAAACCGGTAGATATGTAGCAGCTTCGATGTGTTTTGATGTGTTTTTTTCTTACACCCCCTCTGGCAAAATTCTGGCTCCGCCCTGTGGCAGATGTCTCATCATGAAATAAAGTTTACGATTACTCAAAAACACAGATTTTGCACGGACTTACCCCATACTTGTAGTTAGTAGTTGTATCGAGTCATCTCCCTACCATGTAGACTAGTCCAACCTCTTGGGAAAATAGGGAGATACGCCTCTTTATACCTTTGTTCATAAGCTGCCATATCTTTTTTTTTTTTGTTTTCCTAACCTGTTTTTCCTTTAGGTTTGCATCCCTCTCTCTAGCTTTAAAATCCTGTCTGTGCAGTCTTAAAAGTCCTGTCATAGATATCTGTGTATCTAACATCCCTCAACCATCTTAAAAGTCGTGTCATAGATTAGGCAAAAGTCACGAAAACAAGTATTCCCTCTCTCCGTCCCTAATATATAGGCGGAGAAGATAAAATCTCTTAAAATAAGAAAATATATGGTTTTTTTATAAATTTTCATGTTTTTTTCTTGTCTATACACTTTGTCTTATTATTAATACAAATTCCCATACAACATAAATAAGGGTATATATGTCAAAAAATACCTTGGAATTAGAATTTCGCCTATCTAATGGGACTAGGAAAATCCAATATAATAGGGACGGAGGGAGTACGAAACAAAAATATTTTGTTTTACAAAAAAAGTCAACATTTTTTTGGTTTTAAAAGTCATTCCAAAATCGTATACATAAACTAACTTTTAACTTTTTTACTTCCAGAAGTCAAAAGTAATTTCTGGAGTAAGTTTTCTCTTTGTATTTCTAATGAAGTCGGAGGAGGCCGTCATAACGTTTACCGAAACGATAAACCAAAAGTTGAGCACTACAACATTTGAGAAAACATTCATGTTAAACCGATACTAACATAAAATAATAATAATAATGTGGAATAATTTTTATTTATTTTTTGGATTTGATTTATTATGGTCACTTGGAAGATTTACGGGGAATTGATTTATTTTAGATCAATAGAATGAGAATTAAATATTTTTTTGCCGAAAATTAAAAGGATTGAATTCTTTTTCAATGAAAGTCTAGGCAGAATTTGGTTAGTCCAAGTATATTTTGCTAAGAGTGTAATCCACATAATTAGTGAAGTTGCCATTAATTTTGTTGATAACAACCGAATGATTTATTTCAATAAATTTGTTAATTCCATTTTAAACCTTGCTAGTCCGAGGCCTATGTGATTTGTTTGAGGCCTATGGATTCCACTTTTAAAAATGTTAATTCCACTTTTACCTAGTCTGAACATCCTTTATCACCTTAGTCTAGGTAAAAGTGTCAAGTTATTTTCACTGTTAAAACATAACTCTAAACATTATCTTTCTAAAATTGAAACTTATTCAAATCATTTTCCATCACCAATTAAAATTAAAACCTAAAAACATCAATAAAGGAAATTTCGTGACTCTTTTTCTTCATTTTATTTAAACTTCACATCATCGATTGCAACCCATTACTTTTAGTTATATTAGAAATTGGCTTATCCATCCAGAATTTAATTAAAATTATAAAAATAATCTTGGTTTTTTGTGTTTAACCACAATCGATGTTCATGACCACGCTAACCGATTGTTCTTGATGCTCTTTATGGTTGAAGAACATCAACCTGAGACCTGGCCGACGTGGTCATGAACGTCGGCCGTTATGAACATCTATATATGCCGCTTGTGGTTTTGATTTCAAAAATAAATTTGGAATCGGCAGATATGAGACTCTATATATGTCGATTGTCAACATGATTTTCTATAAAATTGAGAACCCATATGACTCTATACGCATTCTCAAGTCTGAAGGTCTAACCTAGGCAACGAAAAAGGGGCCTGAAGATGACTTTTTTTCTTTCTATCACTTCAAAGGCGTGCGAGATGAAAGTTTTTTTTTTTGTTCCTACAAAAGGTTAAAGTTTTACTGGAAAATAAAAAATAAATAAGAAGTAGAGACGCTGAGGCGAAACGACCTGAGAGACTAAGAGTTATCCCAAAAACAAACTGCCTAGCAGCACAAAGCTACAAAAAGCTAACCCAAACCTTGCATGAGCGGGAACAACCCCTACAGGTAAGCCAAGTAGCTAACCCAAACTTGAGTTCGTGTTACGGATGGAAATATCGTATATAACATTCATGAAAAGCACACAAATGTGAACACCCTCAAAAATAAAGGTGGGGATCCTAGTTAGCAATTCGGAATTCGGAAAACGTACGGAACGGCAAACGTACGAGTATTATACTTGTTTGTAAAATTGATTCGGTCCAAGATTCGGTCAACGAGGCGTGATTCGTCGGTAATTTAACGGCATACGTACGTGTATAATTCGATTTATAAATGTGAGTTCGGCTCTGAAAATTCGGTATCTATATATACTAAATAATTTATATTTATAAGGTCATAGACCAATTTTTATGCATATGTGTGAGTTATTTAAAGAAAAAATAAAATTAATATGATGATATTAATAATATATACAACATTAGTCATCCAAGAGGACGTGGTATAGTGGTTTAGATGCTTGGTCAGTGAGTTTGAGATCTCTCTCACCTTCACCTTCAAATTTTTTCAGTCATTTTCATAAAAATTACAACAACGTCTAATATTGGGTCGTGTATGCCCGGGAGGCAGTAAACCCCAAAAAGTGAGGCATTTAAAAACGTAAAAGCTAAAGAATTTATGGCGAATTAAGCGGGCGTATCATTCGGGATTCGGGATACGTAAAATTCGTGAACGATTCGCGAATAATCCGGGAATGCCACATAATACGCGACTTGGGTTCGGAGTTGCAAACGTATGCGAATAAAACGGTAAAATTCGTAATACGGAAAAAATCGTGAATGATTCGCGAATCATTCGCGGACTTACTAACTAGGGTGGGGATCTCTTTTCAGCATTGTCATGCATGTGTAAACACACATAACGCGGTAAATTTTGAGTACAACACATGATAAAGCACACATCTCATTGTAAAAAGGGGTTAAAATTTGAATGAAGATATCAAGACATTCTAAAATACCAATAAATAAACGTTACCAAGATCAAATTCCTTTGCTTACCCGTTTCAGTGTTGTTTTCCTTGTTTAATTTATTTTATAATTTACTCCAATTTTCTTTTCCATTTTTGTTGCTCAATATAGAGATCATTTTTTATACTCGCGTCTCTAAGAATCCATATGGTTTAAAATGTACATATAAGTTTCCAATACATACGTAGCAGAAAAAAATTTGACCTTTGTCTTTTAGATGATTGAACATTCATAACATTTACATGTAAATCAGGTCCCTAACTTGCCATACTTTTTAGGTGAACAAGAAACAATCCTCTCAAACAAGCCGATGTTTGATCATTTCCTAAATACTAAAAGGAATTATGATTTAACAAAAATTGGAAGAAAAAAATGAAATAAAAAATGCTTCCAATGCATGCTTAACGAGGATCTAATTTTTTATGCACGCTTTGTCGTTGAGTTGAGTGTGTATTTGTTATGTTCAGGTAAAACACTTGTTAGGGAGTGTCGCACAAATTAAATCGGGTTCATTCAACAATTTTGGTGTACAATCTGACACTAGATTTGCCAAAAAATGGAAAAATGATACATTTCCTATATCAGTGAACTAGTACAAACTCCTAACACAGATAAATCAATACTAATATAGAGATTAGGTTTGCCGTAAGTAATTATTTTACTTTCCTCCGTATAAATTTAACTGAAAATTACAACAAGAAAGAACAAAAATCCGAGAAACTAAAAGACATACAAAAGGATCGTTGCAGTGACTATGACGACAAATGACGGTAAATGGTAGCGGATCTTCCGTATTCAATAAGACAATCAATTTCTTTCTTTTACTTCTCAGCCAATACTCAATGTTTCCCGCAAGTTCCGGTGGTTGTACATATGTATTTAGAGAATACCGCCTACATTTTTTGATTTCGCATTTGAACTTCAGTTTATCCACTTAAAAATATCCTCTGTTTGTTTCGTTTTATAGTTTACTCCTACATCTTAATTTTTTTTTTATCTTTGCCGAATATGCATCAAACTCACAATTTATCTCCAAGAATCCATATGCTATGAATTAACAAACCCATGTACATATAAGTTCTCAATAAGTGTGTAATAGTAAAAGTTTGCACATTGAATGATTAATGAGTTTCATACTGATGGTGATTATGAGCTAGTAAAAGGTACTTTTAGAGAACTTTTGGATTCAAATGGAATCTCTATCAGAATTTCCTGTCCTAATGTGCATCAACAAAATGGAACAGCTGAAAGGAAGCATAGACATGTAACGAAATGGGAATACACTGTCCTTTACAACCTCATTACCAAATACATTCTGGTTTGATAGTTTATTGACCGCAACATATCTGATCAATAGGATTCCAATAAATATTTTATCTTATAAGTGTCCTTATGAATTCCTATTTTTTAAACAACCTGATTATGTCTTTCTCTAGGTGTTTGGATGCTTATGTTTTCCTTCAAGGCATGATAAGTTGAGTCCAAAATCTGTTGCTTGTGTCTTTCTGGGATACAATCCTTTTCACAAAGGGTACAGATGTTATGATCCAAAGATTCATACAATGTATATTATAGTTCACGTTGTTTTTAATGAGAATGTTATTTCATATGCTACTCACTCAAGATCATTTTCACTTATGCATGCAACTTCTCCTGCTTCTTCCCATATTGACACTTCTCTGCTTCGACAACAAAATACTTCAGAGACTACAATATTAGATGTTTCCACTTGTTCACCCTCAACTGTGAGTACTCCTGTAACTCCTACTTTAATTTATGAGGTGCCTTTTATATCAGATTCTATTATTACTGATGCTCATAGATTTATTCAAACTAAGTCTAAGTATGGAATTTCAAAGTCCAAGCTTTTAGGTTCTGATTTTGTAGAACATGCTCAAGTAAAACATCCAATTCCACAAGCTTTTACTGCCATTTTGAAGTCCTTATCTGAACCTAAAACTTTTAAACAAGTTGTTAAATTAAAGACCAGTTTGGGTCCAGGCGATGAAGAATGAATACATTGCCTTGTATGAAAACTATACTTGGAGAGAAGTTGCATATCAACCCGGGATGAATGTCTTAGGTGTAAATGGGTATACAAGACAAAATTTAAATTTGTTGGTACTATTGAGAGGTGATCATTGTCGATCGTCAAAAATAATTTCACTTTCCTAAAGTATATGATAAAAAAGAGTTCGTTTCCACAGAGAGAGATTGTAGTTATTATGTAATCAATTTCCTAAAGTAACCACTTGGGGGGATTTCTGATTTTTGTAAGCAATAAAAGTAAATTAAAAACAAAATAAATTGAAGAAAGTAATCAATGAGAGAAATATATTGGTTAAGGAATTCATCTTCAATCTTAAACATGTGCTTGCATATATGATTAGAATTACAATTTAATCTCTTTTATTATCAAAAGCCTAGAGAATCAAGAGAGCAAGATAATCTATTAATTTCCTAAGTTCATCAACACACACATTAGAGCTGCGTATGTGAATTCTACCTAAAGAATAACCTAACGCCTTGCGCTAATTAAGTTCAATTCCTAGGAGCATTAAGTTTCAGAAAAAAACCTAATCAATGCAATTGTCAAACATTGCGCATAACAATTCGGATAATGGTCAAACTCTACCTATGATTACGAGAGTGTATCACTACAAACCATAAACATATCATGCTACTTGTATTCAGGGTTATCGCTCGATGAAAAACCCTTAAATAGCTATGGACAAGGATGCAAGTTCAATTAATTTGCCACTTAACTACCAAACATCTAAGTCCTATCACAATACATCAATCATGTGATCATAAAAACAACGGTAGTATGAACGATAATCAAGAGAGAAAACTAATACATAACTCAAGCACAAGTTTTAGAAATAGGACTACATCCTTAACCAATAATATAAGATTTAGCTACTCATAGCTATGGAGTTCTTCATAAAAATATTAATTGAATAGAAGAAAATGAACAAAAGCAAACCCTAGTAGCGTCAACAAAAGCGGCTCTCTCCAAGTTCCAAGAATAATAGGTGACCTTAAAGTTGTAAAAATCTTTCCTTTTGCTTTCCAAAATTAGGTCAAGTCTCAAAGGTCCAATAAATAGAAGTGCACCAAGCACATATGTGAGAAGAACCCATGTAGAAAATATGCCAAAAAATATGTTGCCGGAAAACTGGTATTATGGACGGAAATTGGCCGGAGAAGTGACCGGAAAGTATCTTAGGTGACCGGCAAAGTCCGCCCAGTCACCGGTCAACGAGTCAAGACGAGCTATCGAGTCAACTCGCCTGAGGGTCTAGCGTGAAAGTTAACTCGAGTCGACCGAGTCAAGGTGTGAGTCGACACCGACTTCATCTGATTGGGCTGAGTTGGTATTGGACAAGACCAAGGCCATTGCAACCTTCCACAGGCCATGGACTACTATTGCACACTCATTGTGCATCACTACTGCACATCCAGCTACCTCTCCTGCAACTTCAACTCTTCTCTGCCAGGCCAATTAAACCCATTGTAAACACGCACCAAACTGCAGCTGCAATCAGGCCATATCTTCCATGTTATTGTTATTTTGAAATCTAAATCACCACCATTCTCACATTGAGCTCAAACCTTCACGGCAATCATCACAAGCTCGACTAGCAACACTGTAATCGCATCCATTAGCTTATAACTCCTACTCAAACTCCAACTTGCCAATCTCTATCATTCCCCTCGTCTCGAATTCCACAGACCCAAGCTATCACTTCACAATCTGTAACCATTTGCAAATCTCAGGCCAACACACTCCTACGCAGCTCATACTTCATTCTTTGTTACTCTATTATCTTCCACTTCGGCTACGGATTCCTTGCAGCGAGCTCCACCACAGCAAAATTCATTATCACCTGTAACTCATACCAGAACCTCACATCAGACTTGAGCACCACCAGCTTCAGTTCAAGGCCATCATCACCAGATTCTCGACACAAAACCAACCCATTGCCAGTTCATCTCACTGCATAGTTACAGTCCATGGCAAGAATAACTACAAACATGTAACACACACTACTATGCCAAGTTTAAACCACCAACACAAAGCACCAGAACCTCTGTGAGTAAACACAACCAGATTCCCTTTCTTTTCCAAATCTCACAGCTTCTTCTATACTTCCCTGCACTGCTTGTCTCAGCTGCATTAGATCCATCAACATCACCTGCAATGCCATCTCAAACCATCACTATCACCATCTCAGCCTTCTTAGCACCGCATCAATATAAATCCACCATTACTTCACTTGATGTCAGTTCATGTTCTTGACCACCACCAACACAACCCAACATCTCGGATTCTAGACAACCCATTCTCTATCTGTCTAAACTTCAATTTCTTCTCAAAGATCAATTCTTCTCCATTAGTCTCAGAACTCATTCATATCGGAACCCATTCAAGCTCAACCATCTACAAACCGCAATCAATCCCTTCAAGCACATCCACTCCTGCAATTTCACTCAAACACCACAA
>JAJJWW010019314.1:0-68377 GCA_023531295.1 Papaver armeniacum | reverse complement strand
AGATTGACGGAAATATGACTACATGCATACCAAAGACCCAAGTGCGTTCAAGAAGTCGGGGACACAACTCTAGAGGCTCCATTGAAAGAATTATTGCCCTCTAGTAAAGCGAAGATTACACACATTTGCGAGAACCCCGCAAAGGGAAGCTAGGGGAGCATCTCCCATTCCTTGGAAAGAGTCCGAGAAGATGCTTTGATAACCGATCCAGAAGAACCGGCCAATGGAATCTCTTTAGTGAGAGAGGGATTCGAATCATGGTTATCCTCGTCAGAAGATTCGGAGCTTGAGCTAAGGCGAGAAGAAGACTGAGTCTTTCGCTTCTTAGTTAATGGAGCAGAAGATCTATCTTTGCGAACGACGGTTTTACCCTTACTTCTAACCTTCACGGCTACAGCTTCTTCAACTCCAACCTTCGCATACGGTTAAAGATAAGAAACAGAGGCAACCTTCGAATACGGTTAAAGATAAGAAACAGAAGCAACAATATTGTTTCAAATAACAAAGGAAATGTTTCTTACTTCACCCGTAAGCGATCGAAGTATCGTCAGTACTCTCCAACGGATTATCCTTGTAGCTTCTTCTCAATTTGGCGATCTGAAAAATTCCACAAACTCAAGAAATATAAAAGAAAGTTGCGAGGGCAAGATTTGAAGTGAAAAACATACCTCTTTTTGCCTTATCGTGCCATTTGAATTCCCAAGGATGATATCCTGCGAGATTCGCAGGAAGAATATGCGAGCCCGCGATGTAAGGGCCATTTAAAATCAAGGGTACAACCCACCACTTCTCATCCTTGGAGTGGCGAGAGTAGTATTATTCCGGGGTGCCGATCCAATATCTTGCATGAGTAATTTATCCTCGGGGACATTATCCTTCTTTTCAGCGAATGCCCAGTAGATTCGCATTCCTCATCTTTATCATCGAATAATTTTCAAAAAAGTTCTCTACAGGTGTATTTCTCGGCAAGATCTATTTCCAAGTTTGCGAAATCGGGTTTCTAACAAAGATTAGGGTATAAAGATCCTTTGCCAACACCACGGTTCACGCGAACTCAAGCATTAGGCGAATGCAATCGCCACATAATTGATAAACGGACCAGAGAGAATTTTTTCATGGGCCAAGATTTCATAAAATAAAGGCATCTCGGGATTGTATAAGGAATGGGAAGTCCCGCGAGAAGGCGACCTGGCGAGACTATAATTTTTTGATCATCACATTGATGATCGTAAAACAACTGCAAAAGAATAGATGAAGGTTCTTGATCGAATGGTTGATAGAGTAAAACCCTTCTCGAGCAACTTCGTTGAACTTCATCAAAAGAAGATTTGTATGCACGACCGATGAAAGCCATTATCGGTATGGGAATGGATGGGAGGTTGGAGATTAGGATCAAAAGGAAGGGATGAAGAAAAGAATTACAAAGAGCAAATTGCGGAAGGAGAGAGTCAAGAAAAATTGCAGAGAGAAACTAAAGGAAGAAAAGAGGAGGAAAAGAAAGCTATATATAGAAAAATCAAAAAAGATTCTTGAGGAAAACGAGGGCATTTAATGCGAGAAGAGACACGAACGGACGAGAATAAACGGGTGGAAGAGACGTGTCAAGAAAAGACTTTAATAGTCAAAATCTGTGTAATAGTACGGAGCTAAAACAGATAAAGATAAGTAGTTGCGGCAAATCAAAATATTGATTCTCATGATATTCTCTCCCTCGCAGAGGAGATGTAAGGAGAGACAGGAGACGGAACTTCATATATATACTACAAAGAAGCTTCTAACTTCGCTAAAAGAATAGAGGCAATTACGTACTTTTCAAGAAAAATATTCTTTCGCTCGTTCCTTCACCGATTGAAACCAAGGATTATTACAACAACGAATTTTTCCTTCAAATCGCTCTTCAAGCAATATTTAAGGAAAAAGAGGCAAGATGTAGGATCATAATATCGCAACGGATAAGGTTCGCGGGATTAATAAACGACGGTGTCGCGAGGAGTCGCAGGGAGCTAAAATAAGCGACGCGATGAATAACGACAAACAAAACAATTGGAAGACATGAAACCTCGGCGAGGGTTAAGAAGTGTCGCGAGAATGAATATTCGTGCACTTGCGACACTTCGCGGACGTTCCCAAAATAAAGGATAGCCTAGGCTTGTCATCCACTATGTATTACCCTATATAAAGGGCTAAATGAGTCCATTGAAGGAGAGATCTTTTGAATTGTGAAGCAAGTCATTAGGAGAGAGAAAGTTTAAGAGCGCTTTAATTTCCAAGTGTAATTCTATTGTACTGTGTAAACATTTCATGGAATCCATTAATAAATATTCTTGATCATACGTCTTTCAATGGATTAGTCAAGCAAAACTGAGTAAGGGGTGTAGTGTGGGATTTCCTGCAACTACATATAGATGTAGGATCATAATATCGCAACGGATAAGGTTCGCGGGATTAATAAACGACGGTGTCGCGAGGGAGTCGCAGGGAGCTAAAATAAACGACGCGATGAATAACGACAAACAAAACAATTGGAAGACATGAAACCTGGCGAGGGTTAAGAAGTGTCGCGAGAATGAATATTCGTGCACTTGCGACACTTCGCGGGACGTTCCCGAAAATAAAGGATAGCCTAGCTGTCATCCACTATGTATTACCCTATATAAAGGGCTAAATGAGTCTGTTGAAGGGAGAGATCTTTTTGAATTGTGAAGCAAGTCATTAGGAGAGAGAAAGTTTAAGAGCGCTTTAATTTCCAAGTGTAATTCTATTGTACTGTGTAAACATTTCATGGAATCCATTAATAAATATTCTTGATCATACGTCTTTCAATGGATTAGTCAAGCAAAACTGAGTAAGGGGTGTAGTGTGGGATTTCCTGCAACTACATATGCGCTAGAAACAGGGGTAAATAAATCCACCGGTAACATTAAATCCACCGGTAAAAGGGGTAAATATAGACACGTGTAAACGGTCATTACTAAATCCAAGAAAACCAGGCAAAAGGAATTTCAGGAGGATCCAAATACCGCACAACATATTTCCTAACAAACGAGAAGAGCTTGCGAGATTGATTACTTTCCGTAACTCATGAGGCAAGAAATGACACTTCATACATATATTACAAAGAAGCTCCAGAACTTCGCCAAAAGAATAGAGGCAAGTACGTACTTTTCAAGAAAAGTATTCTTTCGCTCGTTCCTTCACCAATTAAAACCAAGGATTATTACAACAATGAATTTTTCCTTCAAATCGCTCTTCAAGCAATATTCAAGGAAAAAGAGGCAAGATGTAGGATCATAATATCGCAAACGGACAAGGTTCGCGGGATAAATAAACAGCGGTGTCGCGAGGGAGTCGCAGGAGCTAAAATAAACACGCGATGAATAACGACAAACAAAACAATTGGAAGACATGAAACCTAGCGAGGGTTAAGAAGTGTCGCGAGAATGAATATTCGTGCACTTGCGACACTTCGCGAGACATTCCCAAAAATAAAGGATAGCTTAGTTGTCATCCACTATGTATTACCCTATATAAAGGGCTAAATGAGTCTGTTGAAGGGGAGAGATCTTTTTGAATTGTGAAGCAAGTCATTAGGAGAGAGAAAGTTTAAGAGCGCTTTAATTTCCAAGTGTAATTCTATTGTACTGTGTAAACATTTCATGGAATCAATTAATAAATATTTTTGATCACACGTCTTTCAATGGATTAGTCAAGCAAAACTGAGTAAGGGGTGTAGTGTGGGATTTCCTGCAACTACACAAGATATGCATACACTTGAGAATTGTGTAAGATCGTCATTAATATGTTGTCGAATATCCATATAAAGTAGCTACCGAAAATCGACATATGTGATTGGTTGGCATACAATTCAAATTAGATTGGATTAATTTCTCGATTGACGCAATTCTTGGATCCAAAACTTAACACTTAAAAAATGCCAAGCCTATATTAATTACAGGCTAGTGTAGTCATAATGCGTTATACGAGAAATTTTTCGTTGTAAAAACGATTTTAGGATTATATTTTTGCTCAGACCTTAGGATTGATTCATTAATTGTTCAATTTATACAATGCACTTGGCGTGGTAGTCTTTGAAGGACTCATATTGCATTGACACAAGAAATGTGGTCGAAGAACATATTGAATTTGTATTCTTTTGAGGATTCAAATTCTATTTAGGCAGCCACCTTATTTGCTTACATAAGGTTTAACAATCCTTTATGTGTTTTTAGAAATTTGGTACAAAACCAAAAATCCTGGATTAATTAGTTGATGCTATCAACTTTATGGGTCTCTTAAGGAGTCCTTAAAAACACAAAAATCCACGCTTTAGCAGCATGAATTCTATTTTTTTTTTTCTTTCTCAAAACTGCAGTTGGAATTATGCTAGCTTAAACTCGTCTTTGAAATAGACTAGAGTTATTATTTTGATGCTTTCCTTTTGTAAAACTCATATAGTTGGGTTAGCATCCATATTTACGTCAAAAGTTGTACTCTTTTCCCTTTATTTCAGGTTTTATCCCATGTGGTTTTCCTGACAAGGTTTTAACGAGGCAACATCTCGTTGACGTTTGATTTTCTTTCAAAAATGTTGATATTTGTGCTCTTTTTCCTTCGTCCAAATTTTTTCCCACTGGGTTTTATTGGAAAGGTTTTAGTGAGGCAATTTATTCAACATGGTGGTCATCCAAGGGGGAGTTGTATAATTTTGGTTATTTGGTGGATTCCCACCATTAACTAGGTCATTCTGTTTCGTTAGACCACATCAACATAAGAACCCTTAGGAATTTGAATATCATTCTGATCCATGTATGGTATGATCACAAACTTTACTCACCTATGGTACTATAACTGCATATTGGCACTTTGGTGAAGAAACCACATCAACTGCTTTTGCAAATCATCTCCGAGAAGCTAGGAATCCAAGAAGCAAGTCCTCAATGTACTTAAAGAAGCGTGAAGACTCGAGAAAACTACCATTAGAAGACTAACACAAAAGAAGACTTCATCAACTTGGAAATTTCTCACGAAAACATTGTTATCTCCAGCATTCAAGAAATTCGTTTACCGAAATTGGCTCGACTCGAAAATTTGCAAGCCAAGATTTAACTAAAGTACTTATCAAGGGGAGTATCAAATTAGAAGGTATTTTACTGGACTATCACGTTGTACTCTTTTTCCTTCATCAAGGTTTTTCCCATTGGGTTTTCCTTGTCAAGGTTTTAATGAGGCAACATTTGCGTGTCCAAATTTTTTCTAAGTTTTCTCAATTGTACTCTTTTTCCTTCGATCAGGTTTTCTCCTTTTGGAATTTCCTAACAAGGTTTTAACGAGGTAAATAGCTTAGACACAATGTCATCAGGGGGAGTGTTATAAACGTGTAATTATGTTAAGAATATATAGGGCAAATCCCGTTTATTACTGGGATGCCCTTGTGTCTAGCCCTATAAATAGAGGCTCTAATGTATGTCTATTGTACACATGAATAAGAAATTCTCTCTTCTTCTCTCCCTCTACTTTGTGTCTCTTTCTCTATTTTCTAGAAACAAATCCGTTATGTTAGACAGTGTTATTCAAGACGATTTCTAATGAAACAACTTATTAAAAAAACTTAATCTTATAGCACCCGACATAGAGGGATTGGCTTCCTTCAAGGCTTTCATTTCCTTTTTCGCATTCTTCAAGGATTTTCTTGAATCTTTCTTCAACGATTGCCAAAGTTATTCCATTACGATTTACGTTTAGCGCCACAAAAACTATGAAAACACGGTTCAAAAAAGAAAGGGATGTTTGATCCACGACAATGTCTAGATCTTTATCATATTGTCTGACCGTCGTCCATGCTCTAACAATTGCAGAATCTTCAAAATAAGAGTAGCGAGTCACCATAACGTTTTTTCTTCTTTTTTTGGATGGGAAATAGATGAGAATGAATATGAGAGCTTATAACTAGAATTTGGGTGAGGAAGAGATGATAGAATGGTATCTTTTTATAGGGTTTAATGACCTAACGACTATTATTTTTTTGAAAACTAGCCGTTTAGGTCAAAGTAAAAAAAATGCAATAAATGCATTGCTTGAGAGTGTCGACACTCACAGGTATCCCAATAGACCGTATATTTGCTTTACGGTTGGTTTAAGTAGTGATTGAGACACATATGACTCTGGATAAGGATTCGACTAGGAGTTCATCTTCACCCAGCCGTAAGGCTTGATTATGGCCAGAGTTCTTAAATGTCAAACCGTAAATCCTATTACCGACTTTGAAGGAAATTTTTTTCTAGTCATTATTACGTATTATGGTTGGTACGCCAACTTTTTCCCATCCTTAACTCGGTAAAAACTCAAATTTTTTCCCGATTTCTAACGGATTTGAATCAATTAAAATTTCCAATGGGAGTTGATTACAAGGATTTCTTGACTAGTTTCATGATAGGTTTCACTCGCCTTTTCTTCAAAGTTTTCAAAAAGTTCATCAAAATCATTCATCTTCTTCTAAATAAAAAGCAAAAGACAAAAAAAGTTTTGAATCTCAAGAGATTAATCATTCGATTAGTCCAATTCATTGACTAATGGTGATTAGTTTACTTAATTATCGTAATTATTACTAATCAAATTGAGGGTATATTAGGTATTATAGAAAATAATAGGATAAAGAGTAATAAACCTATGAAGCCCAAAAAGCCCGTAGAGTTTGAGGCCCCGATAATAGGATTCTAAATTAGAGCAGGTTAAAATCGATTCAGTCCGGACTATGCTCACCTCTAGGCCATATAGGCCAATACGCATCTTCCAATGTATATACCGATATTGTTTGAGGATAATTCAGTCAAATAAGAAATAACCAGAAGATTAAAATCAGTTCACTCGGTTTCAACTTTCAAGCTCTAGCCTATTTCTTGTTCCCTCTCAGTTCTTCCTTCTCCAACTCTGGTTACAGTTTACACTAAAAATATGGTGGTTTCTTTGACACTACCGACTCGGGTAGGCTTATCATCCCGTTTTACAAGCTCAGACTCCATCTCTCTATCTACCCACCGGTATTCCTCTAACTTCTTATATCGCTTTTCTTCTTTATTTATTCAATTTAATTTTATTAATTTTTTTTTCTTCTGCTTATTCTCTATGTAGAAATCCAGCAAGATTAGTTGCTTCTGGTTTGTCGAATTTCCATGGTAATTCTACCCAAACCAATTTTTTTTTTTTTCTTTCTAATATAATTCGACTGAATTCAGTAAGATATAGTTTTTGATTGTTTACGTATTACTTAATGTTCTAGGAGTATCAAGTACTAAAATTGATGGATTAAAGCTGAAAGACCAGAGTAATGGCAGGTTTGACTATTCTTACCAGAGTTTGTTTCTTGTTTACTGGGAAATTATAAGTTGTTAATTGCTGAATCCATTAAAGGGTTCTTTGTTTGACCTAATCCAGTTAGGGATTTGTTAACATATTAGACTTGAATGAGTTTTGATTAGTTTGCTTTTCCTGCAAATCAGAAACACTTTGTTAGTAAGTTTTAGGAGGCTTTTCATTTTTTGCTCATGCAGTAATTGTAAGAATGGACTTCATGTAGCGACCCCGAGCACACATTTTCTGAACAATTCATTGCTAATGTTTGAATATCCCGATTTTTCAAACACTTCTTTCAGCTGAAAACTAACATTTGCAGAGGTTAACTTTAAAACGAGTGTCAAATTTCACACGTACCGGGTGTTTTTTAGGTAACAGAAAAAGATATTTAGGAGATCTGGAGATGCTAAATGTTAAAGTGGCACATAAATTAGGGGAAATTCTGAATATGGGGTTGCATTATCCTGACATTCTAAGATACCTGCGTGGGTCTTGCTTGACGTGTTATTTGTGACTATCCTTCTTAAGGATAAGAATCACATTATTTGCAAGTTTACATGTATGTGGAGATATAAGTTTTCCTTTTCAATTTTCATGTTTTGGGTGGACCATTTAAGCTGTGTGATATTATTTTTCTATCTTTCCTAACACAGAATATCATTTGTACACAGCTATGGTGTAATAGAAGCAAAGAAAGGGAACCCACCTGTAATGCCAGCTGTGATGACACCAGGAGGACCTATAGACCTTTCATCTGTGTTGTTCAGGAATCGCATAATCTTCATTGGTCAACCAATTAATTCACAAGTTGCTCAACGAGTAATATCACAGCTTGTAACACTAGCAGCTATTGATGAGAATGCAGATATTCTGGTACATATATGGTGTTTCCATCCGAGCTTATGTTCAAAGGATTAACTTGAGCAATTAGTTCATGTATTATTGACACTTCAATTACTTGCTGACAGTGTTCCAATTTTTCAGATATACCTGAATTGCCCTGGTGGAAGTACATACTCCGTGTTAGCAATATATGACTGCATGTCATGGGTAAGATCCAGAACTTCATTTGGCCACTCAAGCAGTTAGCTTGAGGCATCTTGCCTCGTATATTCTGTATGAGGAACATTGATATCAATTCTCTTTTTTAGGCACTTGATTTTTTCTATTTGCTACGTGCTATTGAAGCTCCTGGCATAACAAATGAAGCATAAGATTTGTTATGTATAAAAGCTTTAATCTATAAGCTAGAGTGGTAGCTAATTCATGCAGTAGAATATATCAGTTCTCCTTCCACATGCCTCCACCATTGAACTGCATCTCAATTTACTATGAGCCAAAGTCTTTATTTACGGGATATATAAAATTTCAGATAAAACCCAAGGTGGGCACAGTCTGTTTTGGGGTAGCTGCAAGCCAAGGAGCACTTCTTCTTGCTGGGGTGAAAAAGGAATGCGCTATTCAATGCCAAATGCACGTATTATGATACATCAACCCCAGAGCGGATGTGGGGTATAAGTCAAACTTTTTTCCTCGCCATTTCTCCCTTTATTTTCATTCTGGACTGAGTTTTGTATTATAGCGCACACTACTATGGGAGATGAAATTCTAAGGAAAATCATGGTGTGCGTTTGGTACTAGGGCTGTTATTAGAATTTGTTATATGCCCCACTAAAGAAAAAGATGCATTTGTGTGGTTGATCTATATGTAGGGTCACGTGGAGGATGTGCGACGTCAAGTTAATGAAGCTGTTCAATCTCGCCATGTAAGTTTTCTTCCTCCCGAAATGGTCAGAATTCCCAGATTTTTTATTATTCTTTCTTGCAAAAATTTACAGATTAATTTGCTGCTTGGTCAAGGTTGATATTGTAGATTTTTAGTTCTGTTCTGCAGCTAACTTTTTTCCCATTCGTTTACTAAGTTCTTTACTTCATCTGTTTGTATTCCACAATCTGATGCAGAAAATTGACATGATGTATGCTGCTTTTACTGGCCAACCTATTGAGAAAATAGAGCGGCAAACCGAAAGGGATCGCTTTTTCTCTTCTGCCGAGGTAATTCAACTGTAAAACATGATATAATTTTTCTTCTGCAGATAGTAAAATGAGTAATCACCTAAGATACATCTTTAAGGTCATTAAGATATGTAGGGCTCAAATATCAATGAGACATAGCATTTAAAAAAGGATGTGCAAGGGATCTTTGTTTCTTAGACATAAAGCTCTTGCCTTTGAGCAAATTAATGGCCATAGTTTGCCAGTGTTCATCTGTTACTTTGTTTACTTTCCTCGGTGCATACTGGAGTCGCATGTTAATCACTAAATTAGGAGTGTTTAGTAGGTGAAATGTTCGTTATTGTGGGAGCCTCATATAAATCATTATGAGGTGCTATTTGGTCTATTCTTTCTTTTTTGAGGATTGCTCGTTCTCGCGATTTACATCATAAATTCATTAGTTTTCCACGTCCTAACAATTCGTCTCCCACTCTTTCTGCATGATTTTCAGGCTTTGGAGTTTGGTCTAATTGACGGTGTGTTGGAAACTGAATACTGAAATTCAAAGACTGGATCAGGATAATTATAATTCTTTGTGTTTGAATCGCCATGGTACACAGACTGGTTTAGATAACTCGCTATTCCTGAACATTAAACCAAACTTCTAAAGTAGAAGGATTATTGATCTTGAGCTCTACAAAGTAAAGTTTTACATTTAAATACCAATACTGGAAGTCTTGGGGTTGTAATTTTGGCAGTCTGTAAAGAGGGCATTTCATGGAAATGCAGCATTATGAATCAAGTAAATTACTTACAATCCTATCTTTACACGAAAGAAACATGCCTATCTTTTAGAGACGGAGGGAGTATGATTTTAACGGGGTGATCATTGGCAACTTGCTTTCATATAGCTCAGTTGGTTAGAGCACTCGCTTAGTAAGCGGGAGGTCTTGAGTTCAATTCAACTCTCACTAAAAGCATCTTTTCTTTTCTCAATAAAAGCATCTTTATAAGCAAAATCCGTTCTAAGCAAAGTGGTGACATTGATTGTTGATCGCTCTGCCTACAATAATATGAAATCCTTTCTTTTTTCATACAGTAAGAAACTAGTGGATTCATGAAAATAATAATAAGACCATCCCAAAAGCAAATAGCACATACAAATTGACTACTCGTCATCACTTTTTAACTCTATGGTTAACTCCACTCCATTAACCTGATTTAATCCACCATCTTCGTCTTCCTCCCACCCTCTCCCTTGTCCACATTCATCTTATCCGTTCCTCCATTCTAAACATCAAACATCATCAACTAAGCTCAATTTAAACAATCCAACAACCATCAATACTAAATGAAGTGTGAAGAAGAGAAGTAAATTACAGACCTTTGGTTGAATGGGATCAGGTGGATCAAGATTAATAAAGGAACGAATAGACATTTTGGCTATTTCAGAGATAGCAGCATTTCTAACGCCAAGATCATCATTAATCAAATCTTGGTAACCCGCTTCAAATGCACGTCTCCAGAATTTAGGCAGCACAATCCTACTACTAGTATGCGTGTATGCATCCCACATGTGCTTCACTACTTTCTCTCTTTCCTCAATTTCCTGGTAAACAAGACGATAAGAATGAAGTCTATCAAAAAAGGGGAAAAAAAAAAAAACGACAACATGAGAGTGAGTGGATATACAAGAACATCAAGATCGTCGAGGATGGGACTGTTTATAAAGTCGTCATCTTGAGAGAAATTGTTGAGAATACCACCAGAAGAAGAAGACCATTTGAGAGTGATTGTCCCGGTGAAGATTGAACAGAATGCAAGCAGTACAATTGCGGCTAATACCCAAAACTTGAATTTTCCTTTCCCCAATAATGGATTGATAATATTTCCATTAAGATTATTGTTATCTGTTATTAAGCCGCTCTCTTTCTTCTTCTTCTTGCTTGTTGTTGTTGTTGTTGTCGGTGGATTTTCTTCATTCATTTTTCAGAAGAACAATAGAGAGAGAGAGAGACTCAGTGGGAGAGTGAGAAAAAGCTCCAAGTTTAATAGGAGTTGTTGGGTTAGAATTGATGTGCAATTCGATCGTACGAGGGGATAGGGATATGCATGAAATTTTGACTTTGTTGTTGGTGAGTTTATGATAATGCAGACTTTGATTAATTAACTACTGATACCAATTAGTGAACTTAATATGAAGACATTATGACGAAGTCCCCATGTTGTGATTTGCCATATGAGTTAAAGTTCCCTGCCACAATATGTATGTTACCTTGAAATGACAACACAGTTTTCTGCTCGTATATTTTTCGGTAATTTGAATGTTAACCGTGCTTAGTGCTTTAACATGTATATTGGTTGAACTTACGCCTCAATGCAGTCTGTTTAATTTCCTTAAAAGTGGACGCGTAAATTCCATGATAATCCATTTCATTGAATGAAGATTTCCTTATTGTCATTAGTACTAAAGTGGTTAGTGGTAGTGGCCCATTTCATGAAGAGATTTTCAGTCGTTTTCAGACTGTGAAGTGGATGGCTACATATCACCCCCATATTGCTGCCTTATTATGTAACAGAAAGCTCGTGGGTGTTGGACCCACACTGGGTAGATATTTAGTGTTGCGGTGCGTAAGAAAAAGAGAGCTATAAAACGGTTTAGCAAGCAGCAGAGCTGCACTTGCAAAATATGGAGGTTCTTAGGATGATACCAATTGTTGCGCCAAAGCCTGCAGAAGCGTTAGGTTTACACTGCTACAACGGTATTCCAATATTGCCAAGAACAAGTATTTAACGAGGTTGAATCAGGTTGAATTCTTGGGAAGGAATAAGCAATTTTATATATCACCGTATAGGAGGGAGCAATATACAAAACCTTAGAAGAGAAGAAGAGAACTTCTGGCGTGTTTATACTAGGTTCTCTCTATGGCTATTTATGCATATCAATAGGACTAGACACATTCCTTAACATGGATTACTTTCCTACAATTCGTGGGAGACGGATTTATCTATTACCGTAGACTTTTCTGTGTGATACAGATTTGTTTATTAAAGTCTTCGACTTTGGGTCGTAGCAACTCTTAGTTGTGGGTGAGATCAACTAAGGGAATCAAGTACGTAGCATCATGTTTGGGATCGAGAGACGTAGGAGCATAATCGTACCTTGGATCGGTGTGAGATTGGTTGGAGTTCAACTACAATCCAGACCAAGTTAATTTGGAGTAGGCTAGTGTCCGTAGCGGCTTAATACAAGTGTGTGTTCAATCTGACTAGGTCCCGGGGTTTTTCTCAGTATTTGCGGTTTCCTCCTTAACACACTTAAATGTCTGCGTGTTATTTCTATTCCGCATTATATTTGTTTATATAATTGAAATATCACAGTTGTGCGTTGTTCAATCAATTAGAATATCCGACCTTTTGGTTGTTGATTTAAATTGACTGACACTTGGATATTGGTCTTTGGTACCATCCAAGTTATCTCTCTTTGATAAAGACTCGCAGATTTCTATTTGCTTGAGTAAAGATCAAATCGAGAGATTGAGATATAAACTCTTTGATATACTTTTCTCTAGATTGAGTCTGACTGTCTAGTTGATTCTCTAGAAAGTATATTGGAGTTTGTCCATACAGATTACTAAGCGAAATATTGGGTGTGGTTGTTGTACCCCCGCTTTTTCAATTGGTATCAGAGCAGGCAAACACATTCAAGACCTTCCAAGTCTCTGTTTGTAGCAATATGAGGATGGACGATACTATCTCCGATAAACGCGTCACCATAAATAAAAGCTATGTCTCGTCTGCTTCTATTAAAGAGATTCTTCAATCTCAAATATAGACTATTCGCTTTGGACCTTGTGTTCAAACAAGGGGGTGCACAATGACAAGGCATTATCTTGAAGACATATGTTTTTCCAAATGATTACCCTTCAAAAGAGTCTATCTCTCTAAATGAATGGGAAATCTCCGATAAACGCGCCACTAAAGAGAGTGATTTGATTCTAAACCTTGCTAGAATTCAAGATGATAGATTTAATCGGTTAAAACATCATGTCAATAATCTCCTTGGTGTAATAAGGGACTGCAAATTCAAAGAAAATACTGAGGATCACTCCTCCTATATGGTTCTCGAGGCAAGCCTCAAAAAAGATGTCGTGGATATAGAACACCGCTTGAAGAAACTCTCTATTCAAGGATGCTCTAAGCAGTCTAATATACCAAGTACTTCTGCTATGACTAAAAACGTTCCAGCTCCAGAAGTAAAATCAGAATCCTTTCCTGTCAAAAAGAATGTGTTTGAATTTCCCGTTGATCAAGTTTCACATCACATGGAAGGAAGAAATCTCCTAACAAGGTTGTTAAGACTACTTTGTCTAATCACTCTTGTGATCAGAAAGTATGCTTCTTTTGCGATGCAAAAGGCTCTGCTAAACAAATGAGAAATTCTAGGTTGAATAAAACCTCCTTGGTTCAACTTCAACACACCTTAGACTTGATTCTCAAAGGTGTAACTGACATTCATATGTCTAAACCAGTTGGTTTTCATACTTATCCCATGTATGTTACCAGGAAGGTCAGTTCAATGAGTTCTTCAAATGTCCTGAAGCAGAATAGAAGTCTTAACAAGAATCGCTTGAGAGAAGATCAAGTTATTTCCTCTGGAAACAACTTTACTCTTGATGTGAATGAAATCCCAGAAGAAAGAAGGAAAATTGATGATGTGAGAAATAACCTGATGGAGATAATTGAAGGATATAAAGAAATCGTCGACAGGTTGTCATCCTCCTCAAGTCAAAATTCTTCTGGTAAGAACTCTAACTATGCCTCGTATTTTGACGACAGTAAGTTTTATGATAATTTCTCACATAAAAAGGGATCTCTCTCTAGATTCAGAAGGAAAAAGAGACTCGATCATAAACACAGTTCTTTTAATGAGCTCAGAGCTCATACTTGTGCTAATTAATCACAAGGGTTAAGAACTTGCTCGTAAAAAACCTGTTGAGCAAGATGTGTAAGAGTTAGGTATATTGTGGCATTTTTTTTTGTGTTCTGCTTAGTTGAGCTATCCTCTTATCGTTTATAGCTGAACTAGTATCTGCAGACAATTTTGCCTAATTTTTTTTTAGTGTCTATTATCGTTTCTCTCTTTAGTGCAAGTCTTATTGCAATTAGGTGGTCTGTTACACTTGTGCTCTAAAATTTCTCACTAATGTTAAGAAATTTAATGAGACATTTACGAAGTCCTATATAGCAAAACGTTTTTTTTTTTGTTGTTTTGTTCCTTGTGGGTCATGTTGTATTCGTATGTGTACACGCGTTACCATCATGAGTCAACAGTTTGAAAACCCTAAAAACCTTCTTCCCTAAGAAACCTTTAAATACCAGACCTTTGAGTCACGTTTGCATACTCTGGGTTATTGTGTTTCTGTCAAGAATGACTTCCTCTTCACAAACTTGTGGTTTCGCTAGAGGCTTTCTTGCTAAAGGTATTGGTTTTGAGTCCAAAGGGAGGAAGAAAAGAACTCTTGTTGAAGATGATCATCCCAATGCCTCATGTTACTTTGCCTATACACATGAGGATGTCGAGAAAGAGGAGATGATCTCTGCTGAAGTGGTTCATGACTTTCTTAAATATTACAAGGAAGAAAAACTGCAGCTTGTTGATACCTTGAAATGTCTTAATGTGTTAAGAACTGAGTTGGAAAAGGTTACGTCTGACCTTCGTCTCATGAAAGCACAAATTAAAGACCTTCTCAATGAAGATATATTTTCTAAAGAAGCCGTAGATGTTGTCATTCACAAGCTTGAAAACCTCAAGACTCATGAGGATCCAGAACCGTCTATATGACTTTAGTTCGTGTTCAGCATTGGCATAAAAGTCTGTTTTTGTTTAAGTTTGTCTAGTAAATATTCTATTTTTCTGTTTTTGTTGGAAGAATAACTAGAGTGTGGAATAACCATTATTGTGATTACATATAACTATGTCCAACGTTTTCATCTTCATGTTTTTAGATTTATTGGTTTAAACTCTAAATTTGTTTGGAAGATGATTTTTGCAGTATTAATCTTTATGGTTTTATATATTTCAATTGTTATGGGATACGTGTGTTTGCGTCCGTGAACTATGATTGTCCCATATCTTGTCAAAAGTAAAGTCTTTCATAAGTTGATATTCATATGTTGATAAAGGAATGAATGGACTTTTGACAAATACAAAAGTTAAGCTTATATTGTCAATTATTGACGCAAGATAGGTTAAAATCTTTTGTTTTCAAGGATTATGTCTATTGTTTGTCATTGTGCAAATGGTGATGGAAAATATAATGAATCCTTGTGTATTCCGCAGTAATTGATCTTCCCTGATCCATATTTTATGTATTACTGTCAGGCTCCGTAATGTGTCTTATGTTGAGCACTAAACAACCTAGTTGATTATTTTATGATTAGCTTTGTTGTTGTTCCGTAAGGTACTTTATGTCGAGCATTTTTGAACTAAATTAATCATCTTGTTTGGTTGTTTAGTTATAACTCCATAAGTCTTCTTATGTTTGAGCGTTTTTGACTGTGTTGATTATTTTCATGATTAATTTAGTCATTGCTCCATAAATTCTCTTATGTCGAGTATGAACGATTAAATTGATTACTTTTGTGCTTAGTTTGGTTGTGCATTTCGATTAGATTAATTATGGGTTCTCTTGTGATTAATCTAATTGAGTATTTTTGAGTCTCCATAAGTTCACTTGTGTTGAGCATTATCGATTAAATTAATGATGAACTTCTTATGGTTAATTTAATTGAGTATTTTGGATTCAAATTCATACTTGTATGTGATTTTTTATGTCCAAAGAAATCCTTCTTTTCTTTCGAAATCAAGGTCGCTCTTGTTGTTCTTTCGGGAATGACATATTATGGGGGAGAGTTCTTTTTGAACTTGTGCTTAATTGCCAAATCTTTGTGGGGAGTGCGAGTTTGTGGAATATTATAGGGGTTGTCTTGTATCTTTAAACTCCTTGATGAATGCATTTAGCTTCGGCTTTATGATTGCATCTAAATAAGATGATATGTGTTTCTTTCTTTTGGTCATGAAATGTCTCTTTCGGAAATTTCATTAGGATCCCGTTCTTGTACCTTTGCCAATTTATTAACAAAAAGGGGGAGAATTAATATGTAGTTCACACTACAAATACATATGGTTTTCGGATTATTATGTAAGGGGGAGTGGTTTCCAAGTGAGATGGAGTATTGACAAAGGGGGAGTGAGACATATCACCATAGTATTGTTGTTGAAGTTGTGATACAATTAGACTTTGACGCTGTGTAATGATACTATGACACAGTATAACAATGATTGAGAACTCTTGTTTTCTTGTTGTTACAGCTACGGATTTTTAACAACGATGATGCTAAACTTACAACCTTTGGGATCATTGGAGTACTTGGAAGGCGAAGATTTCGAGTAATGTTGAAGATTAGGCATGTGGAATAGGAGCTACAAAAGTTAATTTATTTATTTTTTGTATTCCATATGTATTAATAGTTTTGTCACTAAAATTGACAAAGGGTGAGATTGTTAGAGCATTGCTCGGTCGAACTCGCATGCGTTGCTATCTCAAGCATGTTTGTCAATGTTCTTGATCAAAACTATAAGTCTTGATTTCTAGCCTATTATAGCTAAAGGTCTCGGACTAGGATAAAAAGTGTAGTTGAGCTCAAGACTCATGGCAATCATCATACAAGACGAAAGACTACTCAAGGAACTGGTGGAACTTCATCGACTAAAAGGTATGTGGAGACTTGAACTTATCTGTCACTCAAAAGTCTACTTACTCTATCTCATATTCTTGAGACAAAAGTCATTTTGATATATAGACTTTCATTATACACATTTGCTATTTCGAGCCGAGTTTAACTCGCCCATCTATTTCTCGAAATATGTGTTGGTAAGCTTTCGCTTTAGCCAAATTCATCTTTACCTAGTGACGAATGTCATGTTATGTTTCAATCACTTTGAAAATTGCTCTGACGAAAAATGGTTTGTGAATAACGGCTATATAACGTCCTCTGAGAATGTTTCAATGATTGAAATGAGAGTTTAGATTACATAACCTTTGGTAGGATATAAGCATTGTTGTGGAAACACATATATGTATAAGTCCTTATTCCTTGAACCAAAGTTTGCGAACTTTGTTGATCAAGAGAAACGGAATGTGGCGTGAGCCAAGTCCGCGAACTGGCGGAAGTTTTTGATCCGAGAATTTCTGCTGGAGTTTGTGAACTCCTTCCATGAGCTTAAGTCCGCGAACCCAGTCCGCGAACTTGAGTAGGTTATATCTAAAATCGGTTGTTCTTGAACTCATGTTTATATAAAGGAATGCTTTTGCAAACCGTGGCTATAAAGTTCATGAACCGATTTGAGTGAATCAAACCGTTTTTGCTTCGATTGTGTCTTGTGTAGTTACATAAGATCTAAGAAATTGAACAACTCTCTAACTAGTTCATTTGAGTTATTTGAACTAGTTATGGTGAAGAAGAATATGGTTGATATGAAAGTGATCATATGGCTAACCATTTGGTTAACTATTGTTGAACCAACAAATGTTAATGTTTGGGAATGGTTACATAAACCCAAAATTGGACATTTGATTTGTGTGTAACAAGCTAAGGTTTCGATCTAACGATTGAGAAATATTAGCTTGAATCTAATCAGGTTTTCATCTAACGGTGAATATTGAATGCTTTGTTACCAAGCTAACATTGATTGCAAACCTTGATTTGAAAGACTATATAAGGGAGAACTCTAGCAACTAGGAAACCTAATCCCCACACCTTACGCGTGATACTAGTTGCATAAGCTAGAGTCGATTCTCCTTTAACCTTGGGTTTTCTTCTCTAAACCAGGTTAACGACTTAAAGACTTCACTGGGATTGTGAAGCTTGCATCGATACTACTTTTCTTGTAGTTGTGTGATCGATCTTCTTTGTTTCTATCGCATTTGCGAGTACAATTGGAATAATTGGCTTGAGATTTATATCTCCGATAGGCAAGATAGAAAAGAAGTCACAAACACTTCGTCTTATCGTTTGTGATTCCGCAATACCTTTTTCGCTGCGTCGATTAAGATTATTGTGAGGTGATTGATAATAATAGGTTGTTCTTCGGGAATATAAGTCCGGGTTATCAATTGGTTCTTGTTCACCTTGATTTATCAAAATACGGAACAAAAACTCGTAGGTATATTCGTGGGAGACGGATTTATCTATTAGCGTAGACTTTTCTGTGTGATACAGATTTGTTTATTAAAGTCTTTGACTTTGGGTCGTTGCAACTCTTAGTTGTGGGTGAGATCAGCTAAGGGAATTTAGTATGTATCATCCTGTTGGGATCAGAGACGTAGGAGCATAACTGTACCTTGGATCAGTGTGAGATTGGTTGGGGTTCAACTACAGTCCAGACCGAAGTTAATTTGGAGTAGGCTAGTGTCTGTAGCGGCTTAATACGAAGGTGTGTGTTCAATCTAGACTAGGTCCCGGGGTTTTCTGCATTTGCGGTTTCCTCGTTAACAAAATTAAATTGTATGTGTTATTTCTATTCCGCATTATATTTGTTTATATAATTGAAATATCACGAGGGTGTGCGTTGTTCAATCAATTAGAATGTCCGACCTTTTGGTTGTTGATTTAAATTGATTGACACTTGGATATTGGTCTTTGGTACCATCCAAGTTATCTCTCTTTGATAAAGACTCGCAGATTTCTATTTGCTTGAGTAAAGATCAAATCGAGAGATTGAGATATAAACTCTTTGATATACTTTTCTCTAGATTGAGTCTGACTGTCTAGTTGATTCTCTAGAAAGTATATTGGATTTGGTCCATACAGATTGCTAAGCGAAATATTGGGTGTGGTTGTTGTACCCCCGCTTTTTCAATTAGTATCGTTGGTGGGAAACTAGATAATTGCGGTTTATCTTGCGTTTTCGATTGATTTGAATGACTAATGGTGGTTGAACTTTGATTGCACCTAATTTGTTTATGCTTGAGAATCTTCTCTTCTGATATAAGATTCACTCAAACTAGATCGAAGTTTCGACAGGGATATTTAGACTGTTTGTAGATCTAAAGACGTCTTGTGATAATCCATTGTTAACAGACTCCGTTCTGTGCGTGATTGATCCAAGAGATTCAAGTTGTTGTGTGCAGGCATTTATTGAAGATCTAAGAAGATTTGAAGACAAAGAAGATATTGAAGATTTCTGATTTGGGGTTCATAATCTTTGGTGTGCACAATACTTGTTTCGGTATAGAGGATCCAACTATAATCGGTTTATCCTTGTGGTGGATTAGATTGATTAGTTGTGTAGATCAGCATCAATACAATTCTTGGTGATTAAAAGTATTGATTGAAAAATCTTAACAATTACCTTTGGTAGTTGAGAATAAAATAGATCTAAGAACCTGACGAAGGAGTTTATTGAGATAAACAGAAGAGCCTTTATCGAACTCACATCACTTGGTTGAAGAGAGTTGCTACCAAACAGATTTGTTGTTCATTTACTGTTTGGAATACGAACCAATGGAATTGTTCCAAGTACGTGACTTATTCATAGGTCGGAGGCGTGGGAATACAGACGGAACTAGGTGAACTATAGGTTTAGTTGCTTGGTCTCAACTATACGAAGTTGGTTTGATTTTGTATATCGGCTTAATCCTAAGAGTATTCAATTCTGGACAAGGTCCCGAGGTTTTTTTGCATTTGCGGTTTCCTCGTTAACAAAATCTTGCTGTGTCATTTACTTTTATTTTCCGCAATTATAATTGTTTGTTATTATAATTTAAAGTAAATTACACAAACGTTAATTCCTATTTTACTTGATAGTATTCCTATTGTGTTTGGTTAAGTCTGAACCTCTTATCAAGTAAACATACTTGTTGTTGTATTCTCTCGATCTCGTATCCATAGATGATCACACGAAGTGTGAACCGATTAGTTGTATTGTCTCGACTCAGTCCATAGACAATCACTTTCGAATAAATGACTTATAGGTAGGAAAAGTTTTAGCTTGAGGTATATTTGGGTACCCTCGCCTTTTCAGAAGCCCAGTTGGTTTATTAAAGATACCTAGTTGGTTTATTAAAGAAACACATGGCTTATTGTATCCCAGTTGGTTTATTATGTAAACCCATCGGTTTATTAAAGAGACTCAGGTGGCTTATTTTGGAAGCCCATATGGTTTATTAAAGGAACTATGGTTTAATATAGAAGCCCAGTCTAGCTTATTACATAAGCCCAAAGGACTTATTTTAGAAGTCATTTTGAGATAGACACAAATCTTGGAAGATAGACAAGGATCTTCCAAGATAGTTACAAATATTTCAAGATAAACATGGATCTTTCAAGATAGATACAAATGTTGTGGAGATATACACAAATCTTGAGAAGATAATAAGGATTTTTTCCAAGATATACTCAAATCCTAAGAAGATAGACAAGGATCTTCTAGGATATAATCAAATATTCTAGGATATAATCAAATCTTGTGAAGATAAACAAATATCTTCCAAGATAAACTCAAATCTTGACAAGATACATAAGAGTCTTTGCAGGTACCCCCCCCCCCAATTTTTATCAACAACTCTTTGTATAATTTAATCAACGACGACGATTGGATCATCTTACACACATCTCGAAGATTGTTGGGGTAATTGATTTTGCACCAACATGCAAAATTAATTACCCCAACAGTATCAATACTAAAAGTCCAACCTTTTTCTCAAAACGGTCTTGTATTTAAACCTCTTTGATGATTCCTAAAAGATACACTATGAAAATCCTCCACTAAAAAACAACCGTAACAAAGGTCGCAATCTACCTAACTTCTCTTTTAGAAACATTAAAATAAATGCCCTATGCATCCAAATGGATACCACTAAATGTATCATTATACAAAGTAAGATGATACCCAAACCTGCGACCACATCACTCTCAAAAGGTACACGCCCTTCGAAGCTATAACGTTCGCAGAATTATAAACTTTTAAGTTTTACCGAGTAAGACTCAACACAACAATAATCTTTTCTCAATCATATGCCCAAAACGCATATGACATAACTTGTGTTGACAAAATTGTTTTCGATTGAAAAAAAGAAAGAAACTATAGCTCAACCACAACTGACATCTTCACATACGAAGTCCAAAATATACCATCTCTCATCAAACGATTAACGTACATCAACTTACTTGTAGCCACACACAACAAGTACTCCAAATAAAATCAAACTCTTTGAAACAAATTTTCACTGCCTTCTGCAATTGAAGCTACAATAATCTTCGAGTCTAACTTCCTCTTCACATCCTTCAACTTTTTAGGTCAAAATATTAACTATTGCATGCTGTAACTGATGACGACTGATATCAAACTTGCACCTTTCGTACCAGAAGAATAATAAGAATTTGACACACTAAAAATTATCGACTATACTTCAACCAACGTACAACCACAACATTCTTGTTTCCTCGAAACTTGGCCTACATAAAAAACACACCCTAATGAAAAAAATATTTAGTATTCCAAAATAGTCCAAAAGAGCATCATGCAAAACGAACTAAAGAGTACAATCACTAACCGAATTATGGTTACACGAATACTTACATGGACCTATGTGGAATACATATCGTTATATGATTCAAGAAGTATAACTTCAAATTCTTTAGATGTAGAGAGCCACTAAAAATAAACGCGTACTACTTCATAATCCCATTATTTCGAAACTCTTTAAATTGCTTCATACCAAAATTGAAAATATCAAATCCTTCAAACTCGAATGCTTGATAAAATCAATCTTTGCATTTTTTATTATTTGATAACGTCAAATCCTACGTACCCGAATACTTGAATAAAGATTACAATCAATAACCAAACTATGGTTACACGAAAACTTACTTGGATATGTGGAATGCATATCGTTATATGCTTCAAGAAATATAACGTCAAATTTTTTAGATGTGGAGCGCCACTAAAAACGAACGCGTACTACTTCAAAATAATTCCATTCTTGCCAAACGCTTTAACTTGCTTCATACCAAAGTTGAAAATATCAAATCCTTCAAACTCGAATGCTTGATAAAATCAATCTTCATATTTTTGATTATTTGATAACATCAAACCCTACGTACCTGAATACCCGAAAATATCAAATCCTTGGAAACCAAAAAATTTCGCCACCTGCAGAAAAATAAAAAATCTCCACGTCTAACTTCGATCCTCTCCACGCTCACTGCACCAGTTTTTGTGGCAATATCCAACTGATACCGTACCACTTGTAGGGAAAATCGAACTCCAATTATCCCACGTGATACTAGATCTTCGGATCGACATATAATTAAAGATAACAAGATGCAACACAAACGAAACAATAAATAAAGCACTCAAAATTTAGTGTGGTTCGACAATATTCATACTCCACAAATGGCTACCATTTCTTCATTATTATGTCACTAACAAAGAATTACACACCCAATGATTGACGAATCAACTAACAAACTATCATCCAACATTGTGTTGATCATAAAACTAAAATAAATTTCATGAAAAAAACGCTCCATAAACCACAGAATAATGTCAACCCAATAAGATATATAATACTTATCTCACGTAACGAGATGATCTCCTTCTAAACGATGTATCTTCCACCATCAACAAACAAGATGATCTTGTCTTCACTAAGCGATGTCTTCCGCATCTTCATAATGAATAATTGTTCGATGAACTATTCCCATCAAACCATAACTCTCAAGTATATCTCTTAACACCAGAGAACAACTTCTCTCTTCTCCATAAACTCCACCCCAAGAGGTGGGATGAAATCCCTCAAAATATTATAGAACTTTATAGAGTATTCTCTGACTCTCTCTTGAAAACCATATCTCTTTGGAAAATAAAATCCTAAAAAAATAGGAAACCTCTCTTAATATAGAAATTATCCCAAACTAGGAAACCATATGTTTCCCTAGAATAACAATCTCTAGTGGGTTCCGTATCTTTCAAGAACCTTCCTTAAAACATTGGAAATTATTAACTACGTACATAAAATAGATTAAGTCTTTTAAGTTTCACTTTTATTGGGTACATAAAAGGTCTTCATGCTCAAACGTTACAAATCTTGCCGACTACTCTATAATCGCCGGGTTGGGATTTTGCAAAATAACGACTATGACAAAACAAATAATACATGTACCAAAGTCGTCATTCTGCCAAAATCAGACTTTGACGACCATATGTTTCCCTAGAATAACAATCTCTAGTGGGTTCTGTATCTTTCAAGGACCTTCCTTAAACATCGGAAATTATCAACTACGTACATAAAGTAGATTATGTCTTTTAAGTTTCACTTTTATTGGGTACATAAAAGGTCGTCATGTTCAAACGCTACAAATCATGACGACTACTCTATAATCGCCACGGTTGGGATTTTGCAAAATAACGACTCCGACAAAAAAAATAATACAGGTACTAAAGTCGTCATTCTGCCAAATCCAGACTCTGACGACCCTGGTTTGGTCGGCATGTTACCAATTTACTACCATGAGGACGAGTGAGGCATTTATCATCCCATTCTCCGCATGAAAAATCTCAAATATTCGTTCTGGTATAAACTTCCATAGCATGAGGACGGTTGAAAATAATTAGTCGGGATGTTTGGAATAAATAAAACATCACGGCATTTGATGTCACTATTAAAAGTCATCATTATGTTATTATTATACTATCCTGTCAACCAAGCATGGTCAGCATACATTTTTCAGTCGAGCATGTTGATTTTTCATGGACAAACTTATGAATCTCAGAATTCCTTCTGTCATTTGAAGAATTAAACCAACAAAACCTTGTTCAATTACCTTTTGGAGAAGTGTTTGACTATAGTAATTCATTTTTTTATAAGAATATTTTTTTTGCAATTTTCTTTTTCCAACAAGATTCATAAGTTGAATCTAACAAAAACAATAATCGAAATATTTACTCACTAATTTAATCTAACAATATTTACTTAACTAATTTAGTAGATTAGTACTTACGAAAAAAAAGATTAGTACTAGTTAATCGGGGGCAGTTTTGCTATTATGAAAAGTATATGACTAATAGGTTTTGAATTTTACTATCTAATGATGTTTCATTACATAGCTCTAATTAGTTTTAGTATTACCCCATCCAACGAGTTAAATTAGGACTCCTATTATTGGGGCTGCACCTATTTGGGTTTTGGGGGCTTCATAGGATTCTAGTATCCTAAAAGTGGCTAGGGGATAACCTAATCAGTGTTAAAAGTCGAATTTACCCTTTAGTTATTTTTATTACCTAAAATCAAAATAAATTCAAAACTAATCACGGACATCTCTTTTCTTCTTCTTCTCAAAAACAAACAACAAATCAAAACCCATGATCAAATTTTTAAAATTCTTTTGATCAAGTCTTTATCGATTCTCAAAAATGTTTATCAAGGTTGATTCTCAAGATAAGAAGATCAAGGCGATTTGGATTGAATCCACCATCAACTAATTATGATTTTAATGTTTATAAAGGTGTTTACAAATGAATCTGTCCAAACACCAGTAAATCCTCCAGAATGTTAAGAATTCAAAAATTCATCATTTATTTTACCTTTAAATTGGTTTAATAGGTAAGATTGATGAATTTAGGGTTAGGAAAACTGGTTCTGGGGAGATTACGGCTAGGTGTTCTTGTCAACCTAGCCATAAATGTGTAGACATGGTTTGGACTCAAAGAACTCCCGGCCGTTAAGTATCTATCACGGTTGGGACTTTTCTAGTCGTTAGTTGTTTTGTATCTGCAGAAAACTAGAAAATCTTCTTATACTCGGCTAGGAATTCCTCACCTTAACGATAGGGTCCTAGCTGTGACTATAGTTTCCAGGTCGTAATGAAAATTTACAGTTTGGTCTTGCAGTTCTTATAGCCGTTTATTATTATGGTTGTTTGGTTGCAAAGCACTTTCCAGCCGTTAACTTGAAAGACGACTGGGTATTGTATTATTTCCTAATCGTGAATGTCTAAGTGAAAGTTACTTGTTTCTCTATTCTTATATAATTGTGCCACTTTCGGAACCAAGGAAAGGGAAAAGGCATACATACTTTATTGAATTTTATTTTATTGAAACAAAAGGCATACATATTTCATAGCAAAAAATTTAAATAAAAGATTATTACATTGCAAATACGGGTCTTAATAATAGTGATCGAAATCAACATAAGTGCTTTCTTCCAAGACTCAGCAACCATGAAGGTCAAAATTCTTTCCATGGACATCCTCATATTCGGCTTTGGCCATCCCCCACAAAAAAACGAATAAATTTTAAGTTAGTATTATTCAAAACAATACTTGATGGACGAATTATTGACAAACTTACTCTTTGAGCACGTGGAATATTGGGATTATTTTCCTTTACGTCTTTCATTTCCTCTATGAAATCTTCCAATTATGGAAAGATATTCTCGAATCTTACTCTTAGTAAGTTTTATCGATCTTCCATTATGATTTCCGTCTAATGCTACAAAAACAATACGCACATAGTTCCAAAAAGAATTAGATTATTAATCAATGTAAATGTTTACATCTTCGTGATGCTTTACTAGCGTCACCCACGCTCTAACGATTGCAACATCTTCTTCGGTAATATAACGACCAACCATGTTTTTATTTTTATTAGAACAATTAGAGGTTGAAAGTTTATGAGAAGATTTTTTTTTGCACAAATTCTTTGTTGGAGAAGGGTCATTTTATATCAAAGAATAACACAACGTCTAGTTTTTTCAAAAACTAATCGTTCCTCAAAGAACTCAATGCCCCAACAAACTCAATGCAATAACTCAATGCAGTCCCAAATTTACGGCCAGAAAGCATAGAAAAACCAAGCCGTATTGTTTTTGCCGGCTAGGTTTTAACCCTGACCAAGCCGTAAATCTAAACAGAAGTATCACAAATAAACTTGCGACTGTGACGTTTAAATCGGCTAGGAAAGTTCAGAATTACGGCTTGGTAAGGGTTGAAATCCAGCCGACAAAATAATATGGTCTGGTCGTTCCAAGGATCCTGGTCGTAGATCTGGGATTTCATATGATTGACTTGGAAAGTTCATATTATGGCTTGCTCTTTCCAAGCTTCCTGGACGTAAATTGTTAACTGCCTTGAGCTATTGCATTGAGTTTTTTGAGGAGCGACTAGTTTTTGAAAAAACTAGCCGTGGGGTCATTCTTTGCTATAAAATGACCCTTCGCCAACAAAGAATTTGTGCAAAAACTCTCAAACTCTCAAACTGTTGCAACAAAAAAGAAGAAAAATGGATGCACGGTACACTACTGAAAAATATATTTCATTTGTAAGAGCGTCGCTCACGGTGAGAAAGCGTGACGAATATCAATGCATTAACGTGGGCTAAAGTGATGATGTCAGTGGAACCGTGCATTTATGGTCTTTGTTGCCATAACTGGTAATGAAAATAGAAGATCAATGAACCAAATAAAGGAAGGTTTCGAGAATATCTACCTAGAAATAGAAGTTTTAAGGGGGTAATTGGAGCGGTTAAGGAGAAGTGTCCAAAAAAGTTCCTTTTCAAAAGAGTTAGTATGTGCAGAAGTTTTTCATCAAGTAAGTTTTGAATATTATACTAACTTCATCTTGATTTGTTTTTTAGGACGCCTTGACTCTTTCCCGATACAAAGCTATTCGTCGCAAAGAATTTGAGCATGAGAAATGCTATCGGATCACGAAGGAGTTTATTGAGATTTTCAACAAAGCTTGACTATTTAAGTGTAATACTAAGTTTTCTTTTTTCCATTTGGTTATAACTATTGAATGAAACGCGGCCTAATTTTATAATGGTAACATTATCAATTGATGAATGCAAGTGAAAAATTTGATGGATTAGGACAACAAAATTTACAAAACCGACAATATTATGGGAATCACAATCAACGGCCAGAATTTCCTGTCGTAACTTCTTAAATCCTAGCCGAGAAAGGAAATTCCAAACCGTATATGCTTCTGGAAGACTTGGTACGACATGGAAACTATAAGGACCCAGCCGATATAAGGTTTACGTGGTCATGGTCCGTTATCCAAACCGTAAATATGAATTTTTAGTTTTTCTGGTCAAAATGGCTAGGTCAATTGTGATTAGAACCTAGCCGAAAATACTTAAAAAATTAAAACTATTCGTTTTTTATTTTAAGAAATTGAACAAACATAAAACTCAATAAACCAAAATGGTTTTTCATTCATTGAATCGGAAAAGCACACACCTTTCATTACATTGATAGGATAGATCATAACATTTGAAATAAACGCTTATTCGTATAGGTTAAAATCATAGGTAGTATTTTCCAAGATGTGGTAGCTATCATTTTGGTCAAACTCTTTCCCATGAACTGTCTCATATTGGCGGTGAGCCCTTGTCCACTGTAGAAACAAATCCGTTATGTTAGACAGTGTTATTCAAGACGATTTCTAATGAAACAACTTATTAAAAAAACTTAATCTTATAGCACCCGACATAGAGGGATTGGCTTCCTTCAAGGCTTTCATTTCCTTTTTCGCATTCTTCAAGGATTTTCTTGAATCTTTCTTCAACGATTGCCAAAGTTATTCCATTACGATTTACGTTTAGCGCCACAAAAACTATGAAAACACGGTTCAAAAAAGAAAGGGATGTTTGATCCACGACAATGTCTAGATCTTTATCATATTGTCTGACCGTCGTCCATGCTCTAACAATTGCAGAATCTTCAAAATAAGAGTAGCGAGTCACCATAACGTTTTTTCTTCTTTTTTTGGATGGGAAATAGATGAGAATGAATATGAGAGCTTATAACTAGAATTTGGGTGAGGAAGAGATGATAGAATGGTATCTTTTTATAGGGTTTAATGACCTAACGACTATTATTTTTTTGAAAACTAGCCGTTTAGGTCAAAGTAAAAAAAATGCAATAAATGCATTGCTTGAGAGTGTCGACACTCTGGGTATCCCAGCCGTATATTTGCTTTACGGTTGGTTTGCAGCCGTGATTGAGACACATATGACTCTGGATAAGGATTCGACTAGGAGTTCATCTTCACCCAGCCGTAAGGCTTGATTATGGCCAGGAGTTCTTAAATGTCAAACCGTAAATCCTATTACCGACTTGAAGGAAATTTTTTTCGGGTCATTATTACGTATTATGGTTGGTACGCCAACTTTTTCCCATCCTTAACTGGTAAAAAAACTCAGAATTTTTTTCCGATTTCTAACGGATTTGAATCAATTAAAATTTCCAATGGGAGTTGATTACAAGGATTTCTTGACTAGTTTCATGATAGGTTTCATCAGTTTTTCTTCAAAGTTTTCAAAAAAGTTCATCAAAATCATTCATCTTCTTCTAAATAAAAAGCAAAAGACAAAAAAAAAGTTTTGAATCTCAAGAGATTAATCATTCGATTAGTCCAATTCATTGACTAATGGTGATTAGTTTACTTAATTATCGTAATTATTACTAATCAAATTGAGGGTATATTAGGTATTATAGAAAATAATAGGATAAAGAGTAATAAACCTATGAAGCCCAAAAAGCCCGTAGAGTTTGAGGCCCCAATAATAGGATTCTAAATTAGAGCAGGTTAAAATCGATTCAGTCCGGACTATGCTCACCTCTAGGCCATATAGGCCAATACGCATCTTCCAATGTATATACCGATATTGTTTGAGGATAATTCAGTCAAATAAGAAATAACCAGAAGATTAAAATCAGTTCACTCGGTTTCAACTTTCAAGCTCTAGCCTATTTCTTGTTCCCTCTCAGTTCTTCCTTCTCCAACTCTGGTTACAGTTTACACTAAAAATATGGTGGTTTCTTTGACACTACCGACCGGGTAGGCTTATCATCCCGTTTTACAAGCTCAGACTCCATCTCTCTATCTACCCACCGGTATTCCTCTAACTTCTTATATCGCTTTTCTTCTTTATTTATTCAATTTAATTTTATTAATTTTTTTTTCTTCTGCTTATTCTCTATGTAGAAATCCAGCAAGATTAGTTGCTTCTGGTTTGTCGAATTTCCATGGTAATTCTACCCAAACCAATTTTTTTTTTTTTTCTAATATAATTCGACTGAATTCAGTAAGATATAGTTTTTGATTGTTTACGTATTACTTAATGTTCTAGGAGTATCAAGTACTAAAATTGATGGATTAAAGCTGAAAGACCAGAGTAATGGCAGGTTTGACTATTCTTACCAGAGTTTGTTTCTTGTTTACTGGGAAATTATAAGTTGTTAATTGCTGAATCCATTAAAGGGTTCTTTGTTTGACCTAATCCAGTTAGGGATTTGTTAACATATTAGACTTGAATGAGTTTTGATTAGTTTGCTTTTCCTGCAAATCAGAAACACTTTGTTAGTAAGTTTTAGGAGGCTTTTCATTTTTTGCTCATGCAGTAATTGTAAGAATGGACTTCATGTAGCGACCCCGAGCACACATTTTCTGAACAATTCATTGCTAATGTTTGAATATCCCGATTTTTCAAACACTTCTTTCAGCTGAAAACTAACATTTGCAGAGGTTAACTTTAAAAACGAGTGTCAAATTTCACACGTACCGGGTTTATTTTAGGTAACAGAAAAAGATATTTAGGAGATCTGGAGATGCTAAATGTTAAAGTGGCACATAAATTAGGGGAAATTCTGAATATGGGGTTGCATTATCCTGACATTCTAAGATACCTGCGTGGGTCTTGCTTGACGCGTTATTTGTGACTATCCTTCTTAAGGATAAGAATCACATTATTTGCAAGTTTACATGTATGTGGAGATATAAGTTTTCCTTTTCAATTTTCATGTTTTGGGTGGACCATTTAAGCTGTGTGATATTATTTTTCTATCTTTCCTAACACAGAATATCATTTGTACACAGCTATGGTGTAATAGAAGCAAAGAAAGGGAACCCACCTGTAATGCCAGCTGTGATGACACCAGGAGGACCTAGACCTTTCATCTGTGTTGTTCAGGAATCGCATAATCTTCATTGGTCAACCAATTAATTCACAAGTTGCTCAACGAGTAATATCACAGCTTGTAACACTAGCAGCTATTGATGAGAATGCAGATATTCTGGTACATATATGGTGTTTCCATCCGAGCTTATGTCCAAAGGATTAACTTGAGCAATTAGTTCATGTATTATTGACACTTCAATTACTTGCTGACAGTGTTCCAATTTTTCAGATATACCTGAATTGCCCTGGTGGAAGTACATACTCCGTGTTAGCAATATATGACTGCATGTCATGGGTAAGATCCAGAACTTCATTTGGCCACTCAAGCAGTTAGCTTGAGGCATCTTGCCTCGTATATTCTGTATGAGGAACATTGATATCAATTCTCTTTTTTAGGCACTTGATTTTTCTATTTGCTACGTGCTATTGAAGCTCCTGGCATAACAAATGAAGCATAAGATTTGTTATGTATAAAAGCTTTAATCTATAAGCTAGAGTGGTAGCTAATTCATGCAGTAGAATATATCAGTTCTCCTTCCACATGCCTCCACCATTGAACTGCATCTCAATTTACTATGAGCCAAAGTCTTTATTTACGGGATATATAAAATTTCAGATAAAACCCAAGGTGGGCACAGTCTGTTTTGGGGTAGCTGCAAGCCAAGGAGCACTTCTTCTTGCTGGGGGTGAAAAAGGAATGCGCTATTCAATGCCAAATGCACGTATTATGATACATCAACCCCAGAGCGGATGTGGGGTATAAGTCAAACTTTTTTCCTCGCCATTTCTCCCTTTATTTTCATTCTGGACTGAGTTTTGTATTATAGCGCACACTACTATGGGAGATGAAATTCTAAGGAAAATCATGGTGTGCGTTTGGTACTAGGGCTGTTATTAGAATTTGTTATATGCCCCACTAAAGAAAAAGATGCATTTGTGTGGTTGATCTATATGTAGGGTCACGTGGAGGATGTGCGACGTCAAGTTAATGAAGCTGTTCAATCTCGCCATGTAAGTTTTCTTCCTCCCGAAATGGTCAGAATTCCCAGATTTTTTATTATTCTTTCTTGCAAAAATTTACAGATTAATTTGCTGCTTGGTCAAGGTTGATATTGTAGATTTTTAGTTCTGTTCTGCAGCTAACTTTTTCCCATTCGTTTACTAAGTTCTTTACTTCATCTGTTTGTATTCCACAATCTGATGCAGAAAATTGACATGATGTATGCTGCTTTTACTGGCCAACCTATTGAGAAAATAGAGCGGCAAACCGAAAGGGATCGCTTTTTCTCTTCTGCCGAGGTAATTCAACTGTAAAACATGATATAATTTTTCTTCTGCAGATAGTAAAATGAGTAATCACCTAAGATACATCTTTAAGGTCATTAAGATATGTAGGGCTCAAATATCAATGAGACATAGCATTTAAAAAAGGATGTGCAAGGGATCTTTGTTTCTTAGACATAAAGCTCTTGCCTTTGAGCAAATTAATGGCCATAGTTTGCCAGTGTTCATCTGTTACTTTGTTTACTTTCCTCGGTGCATACTGGAGTCGCATGTTAATCACTAAATTAGGAGTGTTTAGTAGGTGAAATGTTCGTTATTGTGGGAGCCTCATATAAATCATTATGAGGTGCTATTTGGTCTATTCTTTCTTTTTTGAGGATTGCTCGTTCTCGCGATTTACATCATAAATTCATTAGTTTTCCACGTCCTAACAATTCGTCTCCCACTCTTTCTGCATGATTTTCAGGCTTTGGAGTTTGGTCTAATTGACGGTGTGTTGGAAACTGAATACTGAAATTCAAAGACTGGATCAGGATAATTATAATTCTTTGTGTTTGAATCGCCATGGTACACAGACTGGTTTAGATAACTCGCTATTCCTAAACATTAAACCAAACTTCTAAAGTAGAAGGATTATTGATCTTGAGCTCTACGAAGTAAAGTTTTACATTTAAATACCAATACTGGAAGTCTTGGGGTTGTAATTTTGGCAGTCTGTAAAGAGGGCATTTCATGGAAATGCAGCATTATGAATCAAGTAAATTACTTACAATCCTATCTTTACACGAAAGACATTGTTGTTTGTTTCGATTTCTTAGTTTGGTATGAGTGAGCTTGGGCAGAGTTTTGGTTTTATTAAGTATGATTTTAACGGGGTGATCATTGGCAACTTGCTTTCATATAGCTCAGTTGGTTAGAGCACCCGCTTAGTAAGCGGGAGGTCTTCAGTTCAATTCAACTCTCAATAAAAGCATCTTTTCTTTTCTCAATAAAATAATAATAAGACTATCCCAAAAGCAAATAGCACATACAAATTGACCGTGGAACCCGTGGAGGTGTTGCCCAAGTCCTGCCCAAGTTATATTCCTCGGGTTCCCGGGTTCCTTGGGTTGACCCATGCTAATACTTTACAACATAAAAATCGTGGACATAGAATGAGGTTAGTTAGTAGACTCATATATATATATATATATATATATATATACAGATATTAACAACCTAAACACCCAATCACATCTCTCACACCACGTCGAGAGTTGCGCTTACCTCCCATCCCATTGGCCGGTGAACGGAACCCTCGCTTCTGATTGGCCGAAATCAAAGTTAGCCCCCTTACATTTCGTGGCCGTTAATTACATGATTCAAATAAAATCAAGGCCGTCAGATATATAGCACGTGAACTACTAATATTAGATTTATTATTCTTTATAGCCGAAATTTATAGAATTATTTTTTACCAATTTTCTTTTTTGGATCTTTTTCCAAAATCTTTTTCAAATGTCATGATTATCACGTCCAGAAAAGATATTTTTCCCAAATTCTCTTCAAATGTCCTTAATTATCAAGTTCAGGAAATTGGTAAAAATTGTCTGATATAACACGGAAATATTTTTTCCTTAATTATAGTTTTAACCTTTTTTATCTATATATTTCTCTTAATAAACACGGAATCCTTTCGATATATTTTTCGCTAATACCGGAATAAAATATTTAGGTTACTCCAAATATAGCAGTTGAATTGCCGGCAACCTATGCCAAATTTAGAGAAAAAATTCAAAGGAATTTCTTAGAAACCAAGTTAGATAAGGATCTATATACAAACGGTACAGGATGCGCACATTCAGTTACAGTCGCAAAGACACTACCAAGCCAAGCTATCAAACTGAGGAAAATCAGAAAGCAATGGAGAACCGTAAACAAGGTTTGTATGCCTAGCCAAAGTACCAATTTTTTTTTAATCATTCGTTTTTTAATCATTCACTGTCGGATTTTGGGGTCGCTGTCGGATTTTGGAGCTTAGGAGTGTTGCTCGATTGATTACAGAATAGGTTGTTGATTGATCATTTTTTTGGTTAACACGTATTGTTTTCCTCTACTGGTTATATATTAGCTATCAATATATAAGGATGCCCTAACATTTAAATTTAATGTCCAATGCAGGGAACTCGGATGCATGCTAGAGTGGGGAGGGATCACGTACTCTTGATCCAGGAAAAGATTAAGGAGGATGTGTGTACTCTATTCATAGATTTAGTGTTTCTAAGCCAACTACTGGTTACAGGATAGTTTCGTTTGAGAATGTCATGTGCCTGAACAGTAAGATGGAAAAGCTTAGCGACCAGAAGTCTTTGAATTTCTGGCTTGATGTTGCTAGCAGGAAAAATGATACACATATTATATAGGTATCAGGTTGGTGCATAAATCATTTGTTCTTACAAAAACAAAAACAAAAAACAAAAAACAGGTCTATTTGTAACATAAATTGTGTATTTTTTTTTTGTGTCTGTCATCAGAAAGATCTTAATATTTATAATCCCTATTAGATAATTATATATATAGTGAAGTGTACGCATACGAGTTCTAAACAGGGTATGCAAGATTGTTTTCCTGATCCAGGTGCAACACTAGGTTAGTTATCTTTTGAGATCTATGTTTGTTTAGTGTGATTTAATGGCATAAAATATTTGATGATCATGTTGTGTTATTAATTTTGTGTTTGGTGTGTGCATGTACTGTTTATTGGATCACAGGTATGGCGAAAAATCAGTATTTGAGAAATCTTTTAAGTTTCATTAATGGACAATCTTTTAAGTTTCATTAATGGACAAGTTCAGGCGGCAACTTCTGCTCAGATAAAGATCCTATTTTGTGAATATTTAGAATATTTCACAATATTTCGAAGATTCAATATTTGTCAAATCTACGTATGTGTATGTAGGGATTACCAATTTCGGACATTCAAATCTCGCACATTGAATCTGTGATATATATAATACATTACCAATTTCTTCTTAGTGATTCACTGTGTTAAATTATTGGATTTTGTTGGTTATTGATCGTTTTGTTGGTACTTTGTTAACTTGCAGTGGTTAACAAATCTGTACGGACAGTTTACACACCATTCATCAATCTCTAACCACACAAGACAAATTAATAAATTTGTGATGATCAAGCTACTGAGAGGTGTATATAAGGCTCTGGATTTGCACCTTCAGTTATAGTAGCACGTTCAATGGGTGCGAAGGAAAATCAGAGAGCAATGGAGATCCATGGTTTGTATGCCTAACCTAATTACCAATGTGTTATTCTTTTAGGATTCAATGTGGGTTTGAGATTGGATCTATGTTTGGTTGGTACACACTTGCAGGAGTAGTTTACAAGCCATTCATCGCATTTGTATTTTATATTAGAGAAGCGTCCTTTGCGTTATCCGGTTCCACATTTTGCTGTTTACTTTATGGCGTTCTCATCTGGAGGCGTTGCTGCTGGAGAAGATTGCATTTTGTTAAGCATGGATGGCCAACTTGCAAAACAAGATGGCAGGCATCTTAAACAATTGCTTTTTATTTTTTTTTATGCTAATATTAGTTGCAATTAGTTTTTTGTTCACATGCCACTTTTTTTCTTTCTTTTTTTGAATCCACAACATCATGTTGATTTTGCAATTTTAATTTGAAACAGTATTTATTTCTCAGTAAATTAAGACAACCTCAAAATGTATTGGGTGACTAAGAGATTGATGGGTGACTCAAAGTAGACAAAGTTAGACAGGTAAATGAGTACAATTTGGAAATTGGGATTTGAAGACATTGTATTGTTCTTAAGTAGTGAGTTTCCTTGACTACGTAAAATCTTTGGGAAAGGAAAAAATCCATGTATTCTTAGAACGAAAAGATCTTCAAAGAAATAGAAGAAAATAAAAGGAAAATAAAAGATTTTTGTGAATTTTAAGAAGGAAAATACTTTATACGTGGGAAGTACGTAGGGGCTCTCTATTTTATGGTAGTTTTCTTTGTGCTCAAGGATTGGGTGTCTAAATTAGTAAACACGGTTTATTTGTTGACATTTTATGCCTATTTTATATATTTCACGCTTCAAAATAAAATAAAATAATCTTATGCCTATTTTAGAGAAAGATCCGAAAGAATAGCTTGATGATCAAGTTACGAGGCGTACAAGAAGAATACAAGGCTACTAGGTTTGCAACTTCAGTTACAGTCACATGCCAAAATTCAAACGTCTAATGGGTGAGAAGAAAACAACATCTAATGGGTGAGAAGAACAATAAGAAAACAGTGGAGATCCATGGTCAAGGTTTCTCTGCTACTCCACTGTATTCCCTTTTTTTGATTTGAAATTGAATCTGTATTTGTACACCAGGATTCAGACAATATTAACGTTTCGCAAAAATCTCAAACCGGATAACACAGCTCAGGAGGCTGTGAAATTTGAAAGAAAAAAAATGGACATATATGGAGTCTTGAGCTTCATCATATTAGCTAGGATGTGAGTAGTGCTTAACTTTTACGAATAATTTTGGAGTTGGTATTTGAGATCAGCTTATGATACAGTTATAAGTTCTTAATTTGCATCCTAGGAATTATGCGATTTGTTTGTTTTCATGATAGTTTGTATTGCCATTGTTACCACATATTTTTTCCTCAGCAAAGATTTGAAGTTTTTTTCTTTTTTTTTTTTTATTTGAGTGTTTGTTTCAATTGATTTCTCTCCAGTCATCAAATATTGCGACCCCTAGACAGTCCAGGACTAATTTTTTCTCTTAAGCAGTTAAGCTGTTTTTTTTTTTTTTCTGGGTCTGTGAACTTTGACTAAGGAGTGAAGATAATTATTTTGTGTTCAATTAAATTAGTCGTGTATTTTGCTGGGTCATTACATTGTTTAAAATACAAGGGGTGGCATCCTATTAAGTTGATCTTGCATTGTTTATGACTATTCGTGTGTGTGACATTGTGCTTTTCTGGCTACGATTATCAATTTTCTAATTTAATCGTTTGATTTGAAAGCTATTTTCTTTCCTCTTCAGCATCATTGTTGAGTTTTGGTCTTTTTCATTATGTAAGCTAAATCGTTCTTTTGGCCATAGGGTGGAGTGTTTAAGTTGTTATTTTATTAGACTAACTGTTTCACATATGGGGACTCAGATGCAAGCTAGGAAAGGATCATGTAAAGTTGATCCAAGAAAAATTGAGGAAGGACATGTGTATGCCATTCGGTGGTTTAGTTTTGCCAAACCAACTACTGGATATAAAATAGTTTCATTTGAGTATGTTACGTGAATAGGTTTTCAAAAATAGAAAAGCTTAGCTCCAACGGCGTTTCCTCAAGAAGTTTTCGAATTTCTAGCTCATGAGAATGTTGCTAGCAGAAAAAGCGATACCACGTATTATACAAGGGGTTGGTGTATCAGTTAGTTTTTCTTACATTTTATATGGTTCCTTTGAATAACATAAATGGATTTATTTATTTTCTGCAGATGTTATTGGGAAGCTAAAGTATGTCTCAAACATTGTGACTAAATCGGTTGGCGATGGTGGTGTTTGGATGCGGGAAATAGATTGAGAATGAAAAGTCCGTCGACTCACAATAAGTAAAGCATCTAGCAACAAGGAGTCCTCCGGTGCAGGTGAATAAGTGTTTTGTGGTGTTGAGACCGAGAAGACAGTGATAGTGGTAGTCCTGGTAGTATTTTGCCATTAATTGTATAAGGTCATTTTACATTTTTATCATTCAGTTTTTCTTATCTGTACACTAAGATTAGTTACAGAAAAGTGCATGGCTAAGGATAAGAACTCTTAATTTATTAAGAAAGAGATACTAAATAAGTGGTGAATTAACATTTCTAGCTCGATCTAGAGAACTCTGACATAATTTATTTTTTTCATTTCGTTTTTTTTTTATTTGTATGTAATTAAGGTTATGTTACAGAAAAAAACACAGCCAAGGATGACAAATCCAAATTTGTTAATTTATTAATTTCTTATCTTTGGCCTCTCTCATTTTTGAACACAAGTTAATTCTAACAAATGGTTATAACTTAAGATTTCAGGCAATTTCTTATGAAGCTTTGGAATGGATCTTTTCTTCTTCATTCTTTTTTTAGTTTTTTTGCGCAGTTGACCAATTGTTTTTTTTTTTTGTTACTGCGTATCTTTTGTAGGACTACAGATGACATACATGGGGGTGCACTAACGGACACAATCTAATCCTTACAGTTGAACCAACCAGATAAAGCTATGAAGCTTGGAAGGTGAGGATCCTTTTTAAAACTTCTGCCATGGCGACGGTTATGTTTAAATTATCAACCTCGGAATGAAAGATAGCAAATCAGATAATTATTAATCTTTTTCATGTTCAGACTGCAGGCTACTAACAACAACCCACGAGAAGAAAATAATTCATTTGAGAGAGACAGAGAATGGTCTTTAATTATACAAAACAAGGGTCCGATGAAAAAAAGAAAAAGAAAAAAAACAAAAAAAAAACAAGGGAAGATACGTGGTAAAAATGTGGATGATTATGCTGCAGCAAACGCTCAGCTTTTTCGGTAAAAAAAAAGTTGTGGGCTCACCTCCGGTGGTTGTAAAACTCTACACCTTTTTCTATACCTTTTGGAAATAATTTTTCATTCCAATTTTAATCTATCGGTGGTAATTTTAGTTTTGTATATTCTTTTTTGGCGTTTGTATAAATTTATTGGATTTTATGTTTCAAGTTATGACCGACTACATTCTGAGACCGGTTTGAGTCACCAATAATTATTTTTCGAGACTGAACGAATACCTCTGATTTGCAGGATATAACTGGAAAGGGGTTAACTGCACTGGAAAGGTTAAGTAAGTCTCAACCTTCTCTTAGTTGGTATTTTCGAATTCAGTTTTGTGCATTGTTTCTATCGAATAATTATTAGGTAATTAAACTTTTTTAAAATTTGGGATACTGGTTGCAAGCCTTAACTCCGCTGAAATAATTGTAAGCATTGTGCTGGTATGTGCGATTTATCGATTCATTTATTGGCGTTTTATGCCAAATTTTGCGACGGATATATGCATTTTACCAAATATTTCAGGGTATTCTGCCGGTTATTATTTGTTCCAATTTTTTTTTTTTTGCAAGGGCTTCATAGGGGCAGCATTCTTTTGAAATTTCAAAGTGGTACTCTTCCAGTTATTCTTTAGTTCCGATTCTGGGTATGGGATAGTGGCTTAGCATAATGGGAGTAGGAGATAGTGGTTGGCAACGGCAGTGGGGTACAGGAGTACCGATGGTGGCTTAGTAGCGGTGGTGGGAGGTGAGTGTATAATAGTGCTGCGGCATGGGAGACACTGGAGTGGTTTCTCCGTTGATATGAGAGATACATGAGTATATGTTGGTGGCTTGGCTACGGGAATAGGAGGTTTAGGAGTGTATGACGTTGGTTTTGCCACATGATTAGAAGGCATTAGAGTATATATTTGTCAGTTTGTGGCCGGAGTTAAAATTACATGTTAGTGGCATACTTGCATGTTTTGAATATCAAATATAATATATTATTTTGTCAGTATGTTCCTGTGTTTTGATAAATCAACAATATTGTCTTAATTTCCATTTGTGAAACTTCTTCGAGTTTGAAATCTAATCTGACGGGGTATGCTTAGGCGTCATAAAGGTAAGATTGTGAGATTGTGGAATGCAAGGGACATCAATTTATGAAGAATGTTCAATTTTGACTTTATATTTATGCATGCAGCGGTAAAACATATTTGAACTTGCACATTATTAATAATTTTATCTTCAAAGGAATGATCTATTCCAAGAGGAGATATATTAGAAGTGAGTGCCTTTGACATTTACCTGATACTAGAGTGAGTGCCTTAATATGGTTTTACATTATGAGCATGTTCTAAAATCATCTTATCTGCATCAACATAGAATACATATGTACTTATCAATTAACTGTATTTTTTATACATACCAGCGCATAGGGAAAGCTCCAAATTGTACATCTAAGGCAATGTTTTTTTAACAATGTGTTTGGTATCTCATGAATTGAAATAGTCTTAGTAGTAGGTTTGCTTTAGGGTCATGATAATGGTGCATTTTTTGAATCATTTACGGTACCTGTTTTTACACTATTTATTTATTCTGAAGCAAGTTCCACTCCTATTTTAGTGTTAGTATTTATTTATTCTGAAGCAAGTTCCACTCTTATTTTAGTCTTAGTTTGTGGACATTTCACTACTACTCTATTTTAGTGTTAGTTGGTGGAAATTTCACTATTATTCAAAATATATTGTTTCACAGTAAACAACTTCATTGGTGCGATGCAGAGATAAAGAATTATGTATTCTTTCCCTCGGATAGTTTTTGTCTCCCCTAATGGGTGACGCCTTAATGTATTGTTATATGCAGCCATCTGACAAAAAGAGTTGAGGTTTCTGACACCTTTTGCATTTTTCTGGGTTTTATATGGTTAGATTTATTTGATTCGTGATTTGTGGAGTTGTTAATTTAAGTTCTATGATATTATCATCTTGCGCCTTAATGTGTTGTTATCTACGAGATGTTCCAACAAATCTAGGCCACGGGTGCGGGGCGAAGCCCCGCCACACCAATTGTAAATTTCTACCAAACCCGGTGCGTAGTATGGGTTACATACTAATGCTTTCACCACCTTTTGAGTCACATGTGTGGTGAAAATATGAAAGATTGCTTGGAAGTTTTTTTTTTTTTAAATCAAACACAAAAAGATTAGTAAGGACAACGTAACGATTGGTAAAAGATAAGGTAAATCTACAATAAAAATAACACACATTTCTATAAACTAACTAAAATACATCAATTCTACAAAATAATTAAAATACATCAATTATGTCAAAACTCTACGTACTCACCTCCTGATCAATAAGATATATTTCGCTTTCAAAACCTCTGCATCTTTGGAACCAATGATAGGAGAAGGGATATGCTCACGACCAGTTATAGCATGAATCGAAAGAACATAAAATACAATCAACAATAGGACAGAATAGGTGTATAACTTGGAGATGATTCTCAGAAATAATTAACTTCCACTTGATACTATTCAGAAATAATTCCATAAATTATTCATAGAGACACATTAAGAAGGATACTTTGCATTCAGAATATTTTGGAAAGCAGTCCTCCACATAGTACACATATAGAAATAATTGGCACTTCTAGCTTGAAATGTTTGTATATTTGATCTTCTTCCACAAATTTGATAAATCCAAATTTCAATTTCCTTTGTTGCGATTAGAAAAAATCAAACATCATTCAAAAACCATAATACGTGTTACTACATACCTAAATTGCATGTATTAGATGAAATCCCCAATTCCAATAAAGCCTAAAATAAATTTTGCACAAAACCAAAAGTCCATGTTACAATCAAATGAAAATTAAACAAAAAACTACGAAATGCAGTAAAACATGGAGGTAGGTTTGATGCACTGACCCGTATAGACGATTTTTTATCTCGATAAGCTTCTTTTTCAGTTGTAATGGTGAACAAACCCAACTCTGTCTTCAAATTTCCTCAAATCGTGAAAAAACATCTTCGGAAGTCTATGTACCAGAAGGCGTTGATTCGATCTCTTCCTATATTTCTCTTGATTTTTGTTTTCAAAAATATTTTTATCGACTTCAGTTTCTTTTGTACTTTCCAAATAACAAGGTTTTGTTCTCGCTTTCTCTCGACAATAAATGGTGAAGAAAAGGGCCTTTTTGATGTCACATGGATGATGCAACATGTGTTGTGGGCAAGTGAATTCACAATATAAAGGACCCAGTAACAAAAATTTGATATGGGTTTGACCGGTCAACATATTATTGACTACTTAACTACAAGCGGCATCCTAGAAATCCTTATACCTACTAACATAAAAAATCGACCGCTATCCAAAATAAAATGCATTAATCGACTTCTTAAATCTCAACATAAATAAATAAGTGTATAATTTTGTTCAATTGTAAATAAATTTAATTTTATTATGGAGTCAACTTCTTTCCAATTATTTTTATATTTGTCCATAAAACCAATACATTAACATAAATTTTTAATACTAAATTTAAACCATCGAATAATTAGACACCTAATGGGTATTAACGTTTCCTATCTCTTTAAAAATATAACTAATCACAAATTTTCAAAAAAAATATTAATGCATTTGGTCTACGGGTGCTTTGGTCGATCCCACCGGCCCCGGTGCGTAGCACGGGTTAGACACTAGTAAACCCTAATGACCTTAATTTAAGTCTTAAATTTATTTTTTATTAATGTGATAATAACAAATTTTAGTAATTATAAGATTTGATTATTGTATTTCGCTTAAATTTCCAAATAACTTATGATTATTGGCAATAATATAATTTTTTTTTCATATTGAATTAATAATGAGATAGATATGATTTATATTTTCATTATTAGGTTTGAAGATAATGACTAAAATTACTTTTAATAGATAATATTACCAATTATAAAAATAGTTTATATAATTATATTATAGTTCCTCGGGTTGGGTGGGTTGCTCGGGTTAGAAATATTTGTGTCCATGCTTGTCCAAGTATAACTCGGGTTTATTAAAATTGTACCCGAGCTTGCCCAAACTTTTAAAATACATTTCCCATGCCCGCCTAACGTTCGGGTTGGGCATGGGTTGGGTGGGTTGACCCGACCCAAGTCCTACCCCTAGATTTAATCCACCATCTTCGTCTTCCTCCCACCCTCTCCCTTGTCCACATTCATCTTATCCGTTCATCCATTCTAAACATCAAACATCATCAACTAAGCTCACTTTAAACAATCCAACAACCATCAATACTAAATGAAGTGTGAAGAAGAGAAGTAAATTACAGACCTTTGGTTGAATGGGATCAGGTGGATCAAGATTAATAAAGGAACGTGTAAGTACACTTATTTATCTCCCTCACCACGTGTACTAGCAAAGCCCACGTGGAGGCCACGTCATAAAAGTGGATGACACGTAGGGGCATCCACGGGATCTAGACGGCGTGCCATCTGTCAAGTTCAACGATCGAAGATGAAGGAGCATCAAAGGTAGATATCCCCACGTAACACCAAAGAGCTACTCTGCTACACTTTACCTCATCACGAGGTGAGATATAATCAACGGCTGGGGAAAGCCCAACTGACACAGACGTGACAAGGGAAGACTGACACCGCCTGGCGCAGACTGTACCGCCCCAACCACTCGCATTTAGTGCTGCTCAGAGGGCACGCATTAGATGACCAACGAAGAGAGCGGGGGTTGGTCAGCGTAATGAACATAGGAATTGTATAAGGCGCGGAATGATAAGGAAGTCCGCGGACTATGCACAGAGTACAAGAAGATAAGACTTCAACAGCTCTTTTCCAGTGGACCCACTTAAATTAGCTATATATATATATGTCCCTCCCAAACAGGAGAGGGAGGGAGGAACATTGAGAGAGAACTAGAGTATAGGAGAGAAATCAGTGAGAAGTAAGTATGAGCATCAACCTGCGGGTTTGATGAACACTAAAAGTCTTGCGACTATTCTTGTAACCATTACTTCATAGTGAATATCCCCAGGACCCGTGGATGTAGGCCTTAGTCTTGAACCACGTAAATCATTGTCTCCTTTACGTTTAGCACTCATATATCTTTGTTTATGTGTTCACTTCTTAGATCTACCGTTCTGGATGTTGATGAGATCATGACAAACCCGCGGGGTTTGGAATCAATGAATCAACATCTACCTATGTATTTTATGCAATATTCACACTTTAATGCGTATACTGAATTCACGCTGAGATTGTTTGTGAACACGTGGATGCCTACGTGATTTCCGTGTTCACAATATGGTGCTAGAAACAGGGATTTCAATTTGATGCTTCAATCCATTCCCAACACTACCCCACTAGCGCGGCGATACGGCTACCATTCCGCAGAAGTGTCCGGTCCCATCCTTTGAGTGTTACGACGGGTCCGCGGATCCCGCTGCCCACCTACGATATTACAACAGGGTAATGGCCAGGTGGGACCATGACGAAGCTATACTATGCAGATACTTCCCTTCAAGCCTAAAAGGATCCGCGTTATCTTGGTTTGATAACCTCAAGCCAGGATGCATTGATTCGTATGATCAGCTCACCGAAAAGTTCTTGGCCACCTACATGTATAACAAGGTTGTGAACACAGGGATGGACAAGCTCTTCTCGCTTGCAATCAAATATAAGGAGTCCATTCGAGAATACACGGATAGGTGGCACAAGATATGTCAAGCCATAGGACATGTGGACCCCGTGGTGAGTATTAACTGTTACAAATGGGGACTTGACAGGATGAGCCCATTGTTTGTCGAAATCCACGGTACCACCCCAACCACGAGAGGAGATTTGAGGATAATCATCGAAAAACATGCGAGGTTGGAAGAAATTCAACGAGATAACCCAAGAGCACGAGGCTCAACGACCTCCACGGACCAACTCCGCGGAACAAGCAAACAGATCCGGCGGACACCAAAAGGATCGAGAAAGGCGACCACAAAAGGAGTGGTAGAAAATTTGAAGACCGAGTCTACACGAAACTCAATACCAGCTACTCACGCATCTTAAAGGAGATCAAGGACCGTGAAAACTTAGACGGCCTTGGTCTAAGGGGAAGCAACCACCGGCCTCGGAGGAATCCAAAGAGTCTTTGTGATTTCCACTTTGCTTCTATGGGCACACAACGAGAGAAGTGCAAAAATCTCAAGATAATGATACAAAAGGCGATAGATGCGGGGGATCTCAAAAAATATGTAGAGAAGGCTGGGGCGGAAGACAGAGCCAAACGCAGCAAACAGGTCTAATTGCCAGAGGGTAATCGCTGGGTGAATACTATATCCTGCTTGGAAAACAAAGAACCAACCCTAACTGCACAAATAGGGAAAAGATTGAGGAAGCAATTTGAAGACTATTGTGAGCTTTACAATCTACATGGGAAAGAAGTGGAAGATCACGAAGAATGGATGGACGCACCCCTAACCTTCGAGGTCGAGGACATTGAGGATGACATGGAAGATCACAATGATCCTTTGATCCTCACCTTGCCAATCGCGAGGATGCAACATAAAGAAAATCCTCATCGATGGAGGGAGCTCCGTAAATGTCTGTTTTACGATACCTTCAAACGTATGGAGCTTAATGACGAGCAACTCTTGACCTCGCACTATACCATCTATGGGTTCAATGGTACGGCTACGAAGCCTCTCGGGGATATTGTTTTGCGAGGTGGACGCGGTCCCATGAAAGTTGACACTCGCTTCGGTGTGGTGGACGCGCCTTCACCCTACAATGCCATTATTGGACGAAGATGGGTCCACAAGCTTAAGGGAGTCGCAGACCACCTACCATCAATACCTTAGGTTTCCTACTCCCCTAGGAGTAATGGAGATCAAGGGTGATCAAGCTTCCACAAAGGAATGCTAGGCAATGCAAATACAACTCAACAATGAAGAAGATGAGAAAAGAAGAACCCATAGGGCTCGGAACAAGGCAACATCCAAAGACAAAGTCATCGATGAATACTTGGAAGGAATCTCAGGGAAAATCTTGTCCAAGGGGAACTCCGTAGGGAACACGGAAGCATCAACATCAACTTCTAACCAGGATGCTCTCGCAAACAAAGAATCCGAGCCTACCAAATAGCAATTAAAGAAAGTTCCTCACCTTGGGGAACCAAAACCCACATTCACATCCTTGGAGGCGGTGAAGGAAGTTAACATAGGGACGGAGGAGAATCCAAAAAGATCAAGATAGGAACTCTAATGGACGAAGAACGCGAAGCCTCGCTGGTGAAACTACTAAAGGAATACGCGGACATCTTCGCGTGGAAACTATCTGACATGCCCGGAATAGACCCGAAGACAGTACAACATGAGCTGCGCATTAAACCTGACACACCCCCGGTAAGACAAAAGATACGAAAGGTGGCTACGGAGTATCACAAAGCAGTAGAAACGGAGCTGTGAAAGCTGTTGGAGGCTGGTTTCATAAAAGAAGTCAAATATCCTACTTGGATCTCTAACATGGTAATAGTACCAAAGAAGAGTGGTGGGGTCAGAATCTGCATCGACTTCACCAACTTGAACAAAGCGTGCCCCAAGGATAGCTACCCACTACCCAGCATTGATCAACTAGTCGACGCGGTAGAAGGATACGAAGAGCTATCATTCATGGACGGATACTCGGGTACAATCAACTATTTTTAGCGAAAGAAGATCAGCAACATACGACATTTTACACACCCCACGGCCTCTATTGCTACGTGAGGATGCCTTTCGGACTCGAGGAACGCGGGAGCAACATACCAAAGGATGGTCGATGCTATTTTCAAGCCATGGATTGGCGGGACCTTGGAGGTCTACGTTGATGATATGCTCGTAAAAAGCAGATTGAGGAAGAACCATCACCAAGACCTGAGGGACATCTTCGAAGCTATGAGAGAACACAATATGAAGGTAAACCCGGAGAAGTGCACCTTCGGAGTAACATCCGGAAAATTCCTTGGATACCTGGTGACAAAAAGGGGCATTGAAGTAGATCCCGCAAAAATCCGAGCCATACTAGACATGCCATCTCCAAAGAACCTAAAAGAAGTACAAAAGCTCAATGGATCCCTAGCAGCTTTGGGAAGGTTCATCTCGAGATCCTCGGATAAATGCAAACTCTTTTTCAACATACTAAAGAAGGGGACGAAATTTGAGTGGACTGCAAAATGCGAAGAAGCCTTCCTAGGCATCAAACAGTACCTAGCGGAGATCCCTATCCTTCGAAACCAGACCACGACGAAGTCTTGGCACTGTACATTGCGGCAACGAGACGATGCGGTAAGCGCGATGCTTGGTCGGGACCCACACAAAGGAGGAGCAGCCAATCTACTATGTCAGCAAAACCTTGAATTCCGCGGAAAGAAACTACACAAGAATCGAACAAGCGATTTTAGCCATCGTATGGTCTACCTTAAAGGTGAGGACGTACTTCTTAACGCATGACATACGTATCCCATGTCGAGCACCCTTAGAAGCCATCCTCAAAGGGGCAGGAAAGGTAGGACGCATAGCAAAATGGAGCACATACCTCGACCAATTCAACATCCACTATGAGCTTCAACACTCTCGAAATCGCAAGTGTTAGCGAGACTTCCTAGCGAGACCTACCTTTGGACAACGAAGAAGAGGTGCGCATACAAGGATGGAGGGCGCGGGCGCCCCGAAATAGAAAACCAAAAGGAGCCAAATAATATTCTTGAACCGGTAAACCCACGACAATGGGAGGTCTTTGTTGACGGCTCCAAAAATAGAGAGGGCGCGGGGATAGGCATCGTTATCACCACACCCGCGGGGGATAGGATCGTGCACGCATTCGATTGGAATTTGAAGGCCATACAAATAACATCGTAGAGTGAAGGAGTGGTCCATGCTCTCCGCTTGATAATTGAAATGGGGATACAAGAAGTGCGGTTGACAAGTGACTCACAACTAATCATACGGCAGATAGGCTACGAATACAATGTGTACGACGAGACACTAATGGCATACATGGCTCACGGTGCAAACGTTGATTTCCCAAATACCAAAAATCAAGTTCCGACATCTGCGTAGGAAGGAGCTCAGGCACGCGGATGCCTTGGCATATATATCAGCCATGCTCAAAAACGAGGATGTCAAAGCAATCAAGATAACAAGAGTGTACGAACCATCCATCAAGCCCCAAGAGACGTGCGCGGCTAACCAACGCAAGTCTAGGGAGGAAGATATCTCTGACGATGATATCGGAGAGTACATATTCGACGACTTCCAGAACGATGACATCATGCGACAAGCAGATGAGGACGACGATTACGATCGGGAAGAAGATTGGAGAATCGAAATCCATTCTTTCCTTGAGGAAGGGAAACTCCCCAGGACACCAAACGAGGCTAGGAAAGTACAATCCCGGAGCGAGGGATGTACGAGCTAAGAGAAGGAACCTTATACGAAAAATCATTCCTCGGGCCACTTCGTCGCCGACTGTCCCGATCCGAGGGACATGGCATCTTGAAAGACATCCATAGAGGAGACGCGGGAATCACGGTGGAATGAGGTCCCTTGCGGATAAGGCAAAGACACGGGGCTACTGCGGCCAACCATGATCCGAGACGCGGCCGAGAATGGCGCAAAGGTGCGAGGAATGTCAAAGATTTGGCGGTGACGAATCCACGCCCCAGCCATAAAGTTGAACTCTGTGGGCAGTCCGTGGCCCTTTGCAAAATGGGGTATCGACATAGTGGGCCCGCTCGTATCAGGGACCGGGAAAATAAGATTCCTAATAGTGGCAACGGATTACTTCAGCAAGTGGGTAGAAGCCAAGGCACGGCAAGAATTCGTGATTCGAGGCGTCTTTACTTTTATTTTTCAAAATATCATTTGCAGGTTTGGCATCCCCGATGAGATAGTTTCCGACAACGGTAAACAGCTGCAAGGAAAGAATATCGACTTGCTATTCGACACCCTCAAAATTCGAAAAAACAAATCCACCCCCATATACCCACAGAGCAATGGACAAGCAGAAGCCACAAACAAAACTTTGGCACTTATCCTTAAAAACAACTACTAGGCGAGTACAAGGGGCGGTGGTGTGAGCAGTTACATAACGTTCTATGGGCATACATGACAACTCGAAGATCAGCTACCGGAGAGTCTCCGTTTTTACTCACGTATGGAGCAGAAGCAGTAATCCCTACGGAAATTCTACTACCAACAACAAAGACAGAAGCATGGGAGAAGAGGACATGATGTTGGAAAAGCTTGACGATCTCGAAGAAAGGAGAGAAGCGCAAAAGAATGGAAAACTACCGGCGCAGGCTAGCCGGAGAGTATAACAAAAAGTGAAACTTAGGAATTTTGTAGAAGGGCAGTATGTGTTAAGGACCATTCCCCAATACCAGCGAGAAAAGAAGTGGGGAAAATTAGCACCAACATGGGGAGGACCCTACGTAATACACGACATTGCAGGAAATGGCTCTTACTATCTGCGTAATTTGAAAGGGGAAATCCTCATGCATCCGTGGAATGCCAAATATCTAAAGCCATACTACCCGTAATCTATTACCTACGTATGCGTTTCAGAAGAAGAAAATTGACTTACAAGTCCACATGTTTCTATCTCTGATGAAGGAGTAACGCGCCTTAATTTTTCAATCAATCCAAGCTTTCATCTTCAAATGTCATATTCTACTCATTACCCACACGCATTTCAATTTATTCAATACCCACAACCAATACCACATGGGACACACGTATATACCACTCACATACCCATCTGTACATAGGGAGATCAACAAAAGAACGAAATATGAATGTACATTGAAAACCATGCCACATCTTAATAAAATATCGACACTATCATTACCCCGTGGACGTAGGCCTTAGGGGCCGAACCACGTAAATCATTGTGCAGTTACTATTATTAAGAACTTGCATTATACTTTAATAAGAGGAATGTCCCGCACAAAGCGTGGATCATACCCACTGCAATATACCGGGGAATGTCCCGCACAAAGCGTGGATCATACCCAATGCAATATACCGGGGAATATCCCGCGCAAAGCATACACATGCAATCTCTCGGAACTCCCCCATAAGTGTCTATAAGTGTATGACCAGGGGTGACTTCCCCGAACGAGATATCCGAGCAATATTATAAGCCGCGAACTCAACGGAATATATCCTTGAACGTCGGCCGGACCCCCCACCGTTCGAAAATCCTCAGCCAAGGAATTAGGCGGACGGGGTGACGGGTCACAAGACAATTCCGAGGATATCAACCTACGGAATTGCACGAACAATAAATTCCACTTTCTCAAATTCCAAAGATCAACATCCTTGGATTACAAACACTACGGAATTACTCGTTATATTAACTTGATTTATAAAGCCAATAGATGCGAATTCAACAAAATACAAATTCAGATTTAAACGCTAAAGTTTGATCTAGTACACAACAGTTGATTACAAACCTAGCAAGAAAAGCAGCAAAAACGCCGAGAAGGCTAAGCAACTGAGATCAATCCCTAGCATACTAGCTAGGATCTACTGAGAAGGAGCATTATCCGCGGGTTTATCCTTCAAAGACGAAGGAACACTACCACAAGAGGAAGGGCCAGAGGAACTGAAGGGAGCGCGGGCACGGGACGACAGTATAATTCTTGGTTAGTCCATGGTTCTTCTTGAGATCCAACTCAATCTCACCAAGAGTCCTGTTAATCTATTCTGCCAACTGCTTACGAGCCACGAAGCCTATAGCTACACTCTTCATCTCAGCCTGATTTAGGGAAGTAGAAAGATGACCCACCTTTTGATCGGCTTGCTTCAGCGCTTCCTCTTGAGACAAGGCCAGACCACGATGGTAATTGACTTGGCCCTCCAATTGAACTACCTTAGCCTGAGCTTCGGCAAACTTGCCATCCGCAGCTCGAAGCTGTCCTTGGAGCTCTGCGGATATTAGGAAAGGACAGAGTTATAACAAATACAACACAAAGCACACTCGATGACAAAGACGTATACCTTCACAATGGTAAACCGCGGAGTCCCGTGCTTCTGCGGCATAATCATATTCATTTGATAACCTATCATAATCTACCCGCGAAGATTATGAGCATATGCGACTCGCGCTTAGGTCATCTCGAAGCATTGAGTTCGAATGATGATATCGGTTAACCTCATCATTCTTCGATTCCAAACCCTTGTTAAGACGATACATAGTCACCTCTAAGTTTTTCTCATACTCAACCTGACGGGCCACATCAGCTCGAGACGCGGATAAGGCACTACTAAGAGCGCCAGATTCCGCCCTAGCGTCATCTCTTTCCTTAGCAAGACGTTGCATATAAGCCCGCACATCTGAGGGATGAGAAGAACGCGCTTGCCGCAGTTCTTCTTCCATGACATTGAGCTTAACTTCTAGAGTGGAAATCGACGCGGGCTTTCTCAAGATTATCCCGCGTCCATAAAAGAGCCCCGTTGAATAAATGACGGTCATGGTTGTTTTGGTTTTGCAGATCTACCAAGTAAAACTTTTTCTTACGCCATTCTTCGGCCATAGCATTATGGACATCCGCGCGAGCATTCCATTTCGCTGATTCACTCTTGAGTTTTTCAACTAACTCAGCAATACGACCTTTTTGACGAATTCTCTCACCCCGAAGCCACATCAACTCAGGGATTCCACCCACTGAAGATAGTACGGCGGGAGGAGAGGGAAGAAGAAGATAACTCAGAACATATAAAGAACATCTAATAATCAAAGAAGAGGAGACGCAGACCTGAAATAGACGAAGAGTTCTTCTCAGCCAACGCTAACTTGCCTTTGACCGAAGCTAGCTCAGAGCGCAGCTTTGCATCTTCCACGTCCTGCTTTGTTCCTTGCGCTTAAGCAGACCCTTCAGCTCTGCTATTTCCTTATCTTTAGCATAGGACACAGCTTCAACACTCGAAAACATCTCTTCACGATGGCGGAGTTTCGCTTCTAGCTTGAGAGACTTAGCCTTGAAGAGCCGGTAAAGATTATGGTTGCAATACTCACTCCTCATCATCTATCGATCAAAAAGGGAAATTAGTTCACATAACACCTAAGTAAAATCAGGGTTAGAGAGAGCAGGACAAACCTCCAATAACCGCTGGCTGGGGATAAGCGTCTTCTTGGTACCCATCGGCAATAGCCATCATACCGACAACGGTGAGGGAGGATTCACCACGAGATCAATCCCGCCGGCCAAAAGATTCTTGTCCCACTCTTCATCTACCACCTCCTCGGAGGTTAGCTCCATATGCTGCGAGTAAAAGAGTCCGAACTCTTTTCCCCTTCAATCACAGGGGCAGGATGCGACACGACAAGCAAGTCCTTCTTTTTAAGCCAAGCCAAAATAGCATCATCGCCATCCGCGATCAAGGACCGCGAGAAATCATCGAGAAGAATCTGGGCTTCCCACCAAGTAAAGCACCATTATTACCTTGCACCAAAGCCCGCTAGCAGCGGAGGAAGTGCCAAAAAACCCTCTGGATGAACCGCCAAAACCTCAGCATCAGATCCGCGTGCTGACCCACCTCCGCAGCTACCTTTAAGAACATCCCAGTCATCACCAGCTGAAAGCAGATTGAAATCCGAGACAAGCCCCATAGCTGAGGCCATGTCAAAAGATTGTTCCCCGGATAAAACCTTACCAAAGGAGAACTCACAGTAAGCATCCCCATCCTTGTCACTACTACCAAGAGCAACTCCCTTGCCCTTGTCTACAACGGCCGCTGCAGGCCAATGCCACTTGTCCTCTGCGACCTGATTTTCACCAACCTCAATACCCGCGGCCCCCGCTTGACCCCCCAGACACGCATCCCCACCACCACGACATCACCACCACCACCGGGGCCTGATCACCACTACCACCACCAGTGGCCTGATCACCATCACCTCCACCGACGCCCCCACCAGCAACACTATTTCCTTCTTGAAAGGGCGGAGAAGTCTCAATCCGCTCTTCCTTATCGGAAACATCCTCGTCACCATTCACTGGACTGTTCACATCCTCGAAGTGCGTAGAATCTTCGGTGGGAGAATTTGACGATTGCTTGGGATTGATCTTTTTCTTTCTAAGCACCTGCGAGACATAATGATAAAGAAACATAATGATAAAGAGACAATGATAAAATAGCCATTTGTATCTCCTTTCCTTAGCATAATCAACATTACTTAAGAAAACGAAGGGGCATATATACGTAGAAAACAAACAACACACCTTAGCAATATTAGTACTCTGCGGAGGGGGGTTAGCATCGGAGATATCTTCGTCTTCCGCATCATCAACATCACGATTGTAAGCAAAATCCATACCTTCAAAACTCATCTGCCAAGGCAGTAATGGGCATAACGAGAAGGAGAGGCTTCGCGATAAGAACTGTCCAACGATGGGTTGCCAACCATGGGGTCCTCGGGACCCAACCATAGACCCACGGACCAACAACTTCAAGAACAGTGGAAGACCACTCATAGTCATGATCACGCTTAATTCTCTCATCGGCGGGAATAGGAAGACCTTCGGCACTGGGAATCCTTGCCATCTTGGAATCACTTACCTCGCTCAAAAGGCGAATTTCCCCCTTAACGGGAGCAATATTCCATGAGACTCACAGGACCACGGCTTACGTGTATTCTGTTAACATAATCTCCAAAGGACTTGTTGAAATTTTCAGAGTATACCACCCTTTCTCCTCTTCTAATTTGGGGGTATAGCAGGTCATCATCGTTTGCCCTTTGCTACGAAGATAGCATTCTCGGAGATGGCGAAGATAATTTCCTGTCAACTGCTGCACCCCACGATTATGACTCTTCTTAGCAGTATCGCGGCTAGACAAGACCCGGTAGTAGAAATCATCACCAGCTTTATACAAAGGCAACATCAAACCAGCCTCGAAAGCACCCACGGTCGTCAATAAATGAAAGGCATCATCGATAATTGGTAACCATCTCATAGGTTATATCTTCATCAGGGGCATAAAAGCGCACTTGGAAGTGCTTGAAGACCGTGAAAGGCTTCAAGATCGATGTGTCTGAAAGTGAACTTCTTGTTACCCAAAGGTAAAGGACGAAAAGTAACAACGAGTCATCCTCGTAAGCGTCCCCATAGCATCTTCCGCGAGAACCCGCTACCTTCTTCTTAGGAGGAACTACATCTCCCGAAGATTCTATCTCCGTAGCCTTCCTCTTCGGAGGCTGATTCTTAGTTGACTTGCCTGAACTAGGCACAGGTGGAGACGAAGGAAGATTAGTCCGCGGTGGAGGCATGGTGCGGAGAGGCTGCACATCTAGAAGATCGGTGCGCGGATTTTGTTTGTTTCTTAGGAGACCCATCTCTAGGACGAGTCACGGCATATCTAGACCCTGCGGCGGATCACCTCTTTTGAGCGAAGGCCTCTGACCAGAGGACGAGGACGTTCGTCTATCCCGGGACCACCCTGAGTAAGAGGAGGCGAAGTTCCGCCCCTAATATTGGAATCTCTCCGAGGAGATCTATGAGGACTTGACGGAGGAGTTTGATAAGGAACTCGCGGACGATCGGACATATCTGCGGACACAAACACAAATAGAAGTGCAAATCATAGTCAAGGAAGATCGAAAAACAAGAAAATCTCAAGAACAGCAGCAAACGTGAAGAAAACCCTAGATTTCATCTACAACCATTTAAGTTCTCAAGCTATTACTCAAACTCAAAAGAAGAAAAAGAGAATCAAAACGTGGCCGGTAAAACACACGGCTCAGCGGCGTCAACTTTCAAATTCCATGATATACATAAGATTGAAACCCATCATGATTCATCACCAGAAAATCAAGAACTCAAAAGGGGTAGAAATGGCGAGTAAACAAAGTAAAAAATCCTACCTGAACTTCAATAAGTAAAGTAAAGAATAAAACGCGACAACGAGACGGCGGCGCGGAATAATGGTGGCGGAAGAAGTTAAGAAGACGAAGAACAAAGTGGGGCGAGAGAATAAACGAGAGAATGTGAATTTAATTCACATTCCTTCATTCTCTTCTTTTTTAAAGGACCAAAAGAAACCGTCCGCTACCCAAGGGGCGTTTATTGCCGGATATGGGAAACGTGCACAATAAATGCAGATAACTCCTTTTTAGGAGAAGTTATGAAGAGAGAGATAAAAACGTACCACATGGTTCTTCTTCCAACTAAAGTTGGCGCCCGAGTCACAAGAAGAGGGCAAATTGTAAGTACACTTATTTATCTCCCTCACCACGTGTACTAGCAAAGCCCACGTGGAGGCCACGTCATAAAAGTGGATGACACGTAGGGGCATCCATAGGATCTAGACGGCGTGCCATCTGTCAAGTTCAACGATCGAAGATGAAGGAGCATCAAAGGAAGGTATCCCCACGTAACACCAAAGAGCTACTCTGCTACACTTTACCTCATCACGAGGTGAGATATAATCAACTACGAGGGAAAGTCCAACCGACACGAGACGTGACAAGGGAAGATCGACACCACCACGGCGCGACTATGCCGCCCCAACCACTCGCATTTAGTCTTTGCTCGGAGGGCACGTGTCGGATGACCAACGAAGAGAGCGGGGGTTGGTCAGCGTAATGAACATAGGAATTATAGAATGCGCGGAATGATAAGGAAGTCCGCGGACTATGCACAGAGCACAAGAAGATAAGACTTCAACAGCTCTTTTCCAGTGGACCCACTTAAATTAGCTATATATATGTCCCTCCCAAACAGGAGAGGGAGGGAGGAACATTGAGAGAGAACTAGAGTATAGGAGAGAAATCAGTGAGAAGTAAGTATGAGCATCAACCTGCGGGTTTGATGAACACTAAAAGTCTTGCGACTATTCTTGTAACCATTACTTCATAGTGAATATCCCCAGACTCGTGGATGTAGGCCTTAGTGCTGAACCACGTAAATCATTGTCTCCTTTACGTTTAGCATTCATGTATCTTTATTTATGTGTTCACTTCTTAGATCTACCATTTTGGATGTGGATGAGATCATGACAAACCCGCGGGGTTTGGAATCAATGAATCAACATCTACCTATGTATTTTATGCTATATTCACACTTTAATGCGTATATTCAATTCACGTTGAGATTGTTTGTGAACACGTGGATGCCTACGTGATTTCCGTGTTCACAGAACGAATAGACATTTTGGCTATTTCAGAGATAGCAGCATTTCTAACGCCAAGATCATCATTAATCAAATCTTGGTAACCCGCTTCAAATGCACGTCTCCAGAATTTAGGCAGCACAATCCTACTACTAGTATGTGTGTATGCATCCCACATGTGCTTCACTACTTTCTCTCTTTCCTCAATTTCCTGGTAAACAAGACGATAAGAATGAAGTCTATCAAAAAAGGAAAAAAAAAAAAAACAACATGAGAGTGAGTGGATATACAAGAACATCAAGATCGTCGAGGATGGGATTTGTTTATAAAGTCGTCATCTTGAGAGAAATTGTTGAGAATACCACCAAGAAGAAGACCATTTGAGAGTGATTGTCCTTGAAGATTGAACAGAATGCAAGCGAGATAATTGCGGCTAATACCCAAAACTTGAATTTTCCTTTCCCCAATAATGGATTGATAATATTTCCATTAAGATTATTGTTATCTGTTATTAAGCCGCTCTCTTTCTTCTTCTTCTTGCTTGTTGTTGTTGTTGTTGTTGTCGGTGGATTTTCTTCATTCATTTTTCAGAAGAACAATAGAGAGAGAGAGAGAGACTCAGTGGGAGAGTGAGAAAAAGCTCCAAGTTTAATAGGAGTTGTTGGGTTAGAATTGATGTGCAATTCGATCGCATTTGAGGGATAGGGATATGCATGAAATTTTGACTTTGTTGTTGGTGAGTTTATGATAATGCGGACTTTGATTAATTAACTACGATACCAATTAGTGAACTTAATATGAAGACATTATGACGAAGTCCCCATGTTGTGATTTGCCATATGAGTTAAAGTTCCACGCCACAATATGTATGTTACCTTGAAATGACAACACGTTTTACTCGCTCGTATATTTTTCGGTAATTTGAATGTTAACCGTGCTTAGTGCTTTAACATGTATATTGGTTGAACTTACGCCTCAATGCGGTCTGTTTAATTTCCTTAAAAGTGGACGCGTAAATTCCATGATAATCCATTTCATTGAATGAAGATTTCCTTATTGTCATTACTACTAAAGTGGTTAGTGGTAGTGGTCCATTTCATGAAGAGATTTTCAGTCGTTTTATATGAAGTGGATGGCTACATATCACCCCCATATTGCTTTGCCTTATTATGTAACGAAAGCTCGTGGGTGTTGGACCCACACTGGGTAGATATTTAGTGTTGCGGTGCGTAAGAAAAAGAGAGCTATAAAACGGTTTAGCAAGCGTGAGCTGCACTTGCAAAATATGGAGGTTCTTAGGATGATACCAATTGTTGCGCCAAAGCCTGCAGAAGCTTTAGGTTTACACTGCTACAACGGTATTCCAATATTGCCAAGAACAAGTATTTAACGAGGTTGAATCAGGCTGAATCCTTGGAAAGGAATAAGCAATTTTATATATCACCGTATAGGAGGGAGCAATATACAAAACCTTAGAAGAGAAGAAGAGAACTTCTGGCGTGTTTATACTAGGTTCTCTCTATGGCTATTTATGCATATCAATAGGACTAGACACATTCCTTAACATGGATTACTTTCCTACAAGTATAGGGTTTCCTAACTTAACTCTAAGAGACAAACCTCTTAAGTTGCTATACTTATGACACTAGTAATTGGTTTCCTAAACCAATAGATTTTCCTAATCTATCCTTGACCATCCTACCAACAATTCTCCACCTCGGATCATGCATTCATGCATGAGACGATCAATTGATAAAATCACCTCTGTCTTCTAACGTCGATTGAACCATCACTGGCTGCCTACGTATCCTCAATAGGAATCAAACCCGACCGTAGTTCTCTGAAATGGCCTTGCTAGAAGGCCTCCACCAGGTTCCTAAGAACCTCTACCCCAAAAGGGTCTCTTACCAAACATGAAGGATGTGGATCAATTTCGAACAATGTCGAAACGTGACCCCAGATACAACTTTAGTTAACATATCAGCTGGATTATCTTTGGTATCGATCTTCACAAGTAGAATGTCTTCTTCTTCCAGAATTTCTCTCACAAAGTGATATCGTACGTCTATATGTTTGGTTCTAGCATGATGCACTTGATTCTTAGCCAAATAAATTGCATTTAGACTGTCACAATGCACAGGCAGTTGGTCTTGGTCAACTCCTAAGTCATCTAGCAAACCTTGTAACCATATAGCCTCTTTAAATGCCCCAGTCACTGCCATATACTCTGCTTCCGTAGTTGAAAGCGTCACAGTAGACTGCAATATTAATCTCCAACTAACTGGTTCCCCTTCTACAGTAATTACATACCCTATAGTTGAACGTCTCTTGTCCAAATCATCAGCATAGTCAGAATCTGTATACCCAACACACAACTGATTGTTACTTTCATCCTTCACAAACTCCAAGTCAACATCAACTATACCATAAAGATACCTCAAAATCCATTTCACAGCTTGCCAATGTCCCTTACCAGGACAATGCATATAACGACTGACCATACTAACTGCATGTGAAATGTCTGGCCTTGTACATACCATTGCATTCATCAAGCTACCAACAACCTCATCATATGGGATTTGGGCCATATGCCTTCGCTCTTCTTCAGTAGTGGGAGATATGAGAGCATTCAATTTAAAATGAGCAGCAAGGGGAGTACTTAAGGATTTAGTTCCTTCACAGACACCAAATTTATGTAACACTTTCTTCAAATATGCCTTCTGAGACAAACAAACTTTACCCTTATCTCTGTCACGTTGAATCTCCATACCAAGAATCTTCTTAGCTTCTCCCAGATCTTTCATCTCAAACTCACATGACAACTTGTGCTTCAAATTATCAATCTCTTTCTTGTTATTCGATGCAATCAGCATATCATCGATATACAAGAGCAAATATATGAAAGACCCATCACGTAGCTTTGAAGTATACACAATGGTCATAGTGACTTCTTGTGTATGTTTGGCCTATCATAAACTGGTCAAATCGCTTGTACCATTGTCTTGGAGACTGCTTCAGCTCATACAATGATCTCTTCAGTTTACATACACAATCTTCTTTTCCAGCAACCTTGAACCCACTCGGCTGAGTCATATAGATCTCATCTTCTAGATCACCATGTAAGAACGCCGTCTTTACATCTAACTGTACTAGGTATAAATCATATTGTGCTACCAAGGCCAACAAAATACGGATTGATGAGTGTTTTACCACCGGAGAGAACACCTCATTGTGGTCAATCCCTTCTCTTTGGGCATAACCTTTTGCAACTAACCTTGCCTTGTAGCGTACTTGATTCACCAAAGATCCTTCCTTCTTAGCATATACCCACTTGCAACCTATGGCTTTCTTACCGTTCAGAAGATTCATAAGAATTCATGTGCCATTCTTGTCAAGAGACTCCATCTCGTCCTGCATTGCACCTTCCCATTCTTTACACTCTGCACTGTGTACAACTTCTAAATAGGAAGTAGGAGTACCATCTTCAACAACTGGTAATGCATAAGCAACAAAATCATCCATCGAACCAGGTTTCCTAATTGATCTTCTCGGTTTGCTGGTTGCTACGGTCTCCGTGACCGTAGCTTCTGTATCTTCTACTGATTCGTGTTCCTTTTCAACAACGTCACTATTATTTGGAACTTCAGTAGCTACTTCTCTTGCAGACCTCATGTCTTCAGAAGTATTTTGAACAGATACAAACTTAACTGGAATTGGTGGATTGCATCAATCTCCACCTGCTATAAAGGCTCACTAGTACTGGTGCTTCTGTTCTTCACCTACCGAGAACCCCAAGACTTTACCATAGACATCTCATCAAATGTGACATCTCTACTCATGACTATCTTCTTCTCAACTGGATTCCAAATCTTGAACCCTTTCTCTCCACTCTTCATACCCAGAAAGATTCCTTTCACGACACGGCTATCAAGCTTGTTTTCACTAACATGATACCACGTAGGACAACTAAAGATATGAATTGAGTCATAGTCATAAGTTGGTTTACCAAACCATTTCTCCGTAGGAGTTTTACATTCTAATGCATCTGATGGAAACCTATTAATGAGGAAGCACGCATATGTAACTGCCTCATCCCAAAATGCCTTACCTAATCCAGTATTAGATAACATACATCGTACCTTCTCCAGCAAAGTACGATTCATGCGTTCAGCTACCCCATTTTGTTGCGGTGCCTTCTTAACTGTGAAGTGCTTTTTTATCCCCTCATCCTGACATACTTGCAAGAATTAATCACTCTTGTACTCTCCACCATTATCCGAATGTAGTACTTTGATTTTTACGCCGTTTGAGTCTCGATTTCCTTCTTTCACATCACAAAGACTTATAGTACTTCATCCCTATGCCTCATGGTGTACACCCGTACGCGCCTAGAATAGTCATCAATAAACGACACAAACCAATGTTTCCCTCCCAGTGATGCATTCTTGGAAGGACCCCAAACATCTGAGTGAACATAGTTAAGAACTCCACTAGTATTGTGGATTGCTGTGCCAAAGCTTGTTCTTGTTTTCTTGCTCTTAACACAATGCTCACAATATGCTAACTTGCAGGCAATAACACCTTTCAACAAGTTTTGTTGAATCAAACTATGTAACGACTTCTCACCAGGATGTGCAAGTCTCATGTGCCATAGCTTTGTTTTATTGGTAGCTGCACTCTCGATGTGTTCAGAAATAGACATATCCCCTGTTGTTGTACTCCTAATCAAGTAGTACAAGTTATGATGACGTGTGCCCTTCATGATTACCATAGATCCAGAGATTACCTTTAGAACACCATTTTCAGCGACTAACTTGTAGCCCTTAGCTCCTAAAGTTCCGAGTGAAATCAAATTCTTCTTTACGTCAGGTACATATATTACCTCCTTCAGCTCTCTAACCATACCATCATGCATATTGATACGAACACTACTAATCCCAATCACTCTGTAGGTATGATTGTTTCCCATACTTATTTATCCATCAAGCTCTTCAAAGCTTGAGAACCAGTCCCGATATGGACATATATGATACGTTGCTCCAGTATCTAACACCCATGTACCATCTGTAATACCACAAGTTGATGGTGTCACAGTTAGCGAGAAATCAGAAGAATTCTCTGATTCTTCATTACCTTTTGCAATGTTCACCTTGGTATTAATGTTATCTCCTTCTCTCGCCTTACGCTTGGTACAATCCTTAGCCCAATGACCTAAGTCATGGCACCAAACACACTCATCTTTACGCAGACGTGTTCTAATGCCCTCTACCTTTACCGTAACCACCGCCTTCTTTCTCCCGTCTGTTGAACGACCTCTTGCAAGAAACACATCATTATTAGCTTCACTTGCAAGGTCTCGCACGGTCCATCTTCCTGAACTCCTCACTACGCAATGTTGTAGTGACCGTATGTCATCTTATCCTTGTCGTGCATTAATGCTTTAATCACAGGTTCATACTTTTCAGGAAGAGAGTTTATCAGATACAAAGATTGTTCCTCGTCCTCGATTATCTCATCGTAGTTAACCAACTCATCAAGAAGTTTATTATATGAATCTAGGTGCTCGGTTGCACCCTTCTTCATGTTATGGCGATACAAATTCCTCTTAAGATGTATCCTATTGGCCACGTTCTTCACAAGGTATTCCTTCTCTAGTTTTTCCCGAGAGATCCTTAGTCAAGTCTCGTGCGATAATTAACTCTTACCGCCGTTGCTAAACACCCTCGAATTGAAACCAAACATAATTTATTCATCTTGTTGCACTGTTTGTCAGTCATATCTGCTGTCCGACCTTCTAGAGCTTCTTCTAGGTCAAGATGAACAAGAGCATCCATTACATCCGTTCCGTTAGGATTCGGAACTTTCTGCAATTCTTCTTGAATAGCTAGCCTGCATTCTTGCGTCGAAGGTCGCTTTAAAAGTCTGACCTAAATTATTTCGACCATAAATCAAAGTTATTGGTTCCCGTAAACTTTTCTACCTTGAGTTGTGATCTATGCGAATGAAGTTTTTTTCTTTTGTTTCTTTATCTTTACTTGTGGACTGTGAATGTTGTACCAGATCAACTGGTTTTTCCCCGTCAACCATTGTTCAAAAACAACCAAATATAGATAAAAAATATAACATTTGAGATCATACTTACCTCAAGCAATCTTCAGAAAAATACCTTCACTTCTACTGCAATATGAATACCCGTATCCAAGAATGTCTCCTCGCTCTAATACCAATTGTTGGGACAATTGGATCGCTCTGATACCAATTGTTGCGCCAAAGCCTGCGGAAGTGTTAGGTTTGCACTTCTACAACGGTACTCCAATATTTCCAAGAACACACACACACACACACACACACACACACACACACACACACACACACACACACACACACACACACACACATACACACACAATAAGAACAAGTATTTAACGAGGTTGAATCCTCGGGAAGGAATAAGCAATTTTATATATCACCGTATAGGAGGGAGCACTATACAAAGCCTTAGAAGACAAGAAGAGAACTTATGGTGTGTTTATACTGGGTTCTCTCTATGGCTATTTATACATATCAATAGGACTAGACACATTCCTTAACAATGATTACTTTTCTACAAGTATAGGGTTTCCTAACTTAACTCTAAGAGACAAACCTCTTAAGTTGATATACCTAGGACACTAGTAATTGGTTTCCTAAACCAATTGATTTTCCTAGTCTATCCTTGACCATCCTACCAACAAGGTTTACAGAAACATCACTTAAAACGGTCAAAAGTGCCAAACCATCTTCGTTTTGGCGGAAACCGGAGCATCACGTAAATACTCATTTTCGTCAATAGTGCAGACGAGAGATGCAGAGATCCATTCTTCATATTTTTTTCTCCGATCTCCACTATGGTGGGCGAAGGATAAGGGATAATTCTTTACAGACCGCCTAAATAGACTAGGCAAAAACCGCCGCCACATATGTGAGTGGGCTCCGCCCACATGAGGTTAGCAGGGGGTCACTTTTCGGTCCCACCATTCAAAAATTTGTGAGCGTGCGGTTTTTTCTTAGTCTAACTGAGCGGTCCATCAAGAATTTTTGGACAATCAATTCTGTTAATTGCATATTTCACATATATTTAGTGTCAATTCAATGCTAGTAATTACTTTTATTCTTGCAAATTATTATATATTATGTTTGTTTTCTCTTATTTATGTTTTGTTAGGTGATTCATCCAAAAGAAGCGAATTGGCACTTAATTGTGCATGGAAATGAGTTAGCTACAAGTGGAGAAGGGACAAAGAACAATCGGAACTCGCTCATTTCTAAGATTCTTGATATCATCTCGAAGATGACGAAAAGCCGAAGCAATCGACGAAAGAACGAACTCATTCCGGCATCATATGAGGAAGCTAGGAGCAAAAGAAGAGGTTAAGCATGTCAGTTCCATAACTAAGACAGAAAAAGGAAAATGCACTTTGTCGGTCTCTTAAGACGGACATTTATAGTGTGAATGTTAAAGGCACCAGGTTCTGTACTTGGGACACTTCATCTTCCCTGAGATATCAACGGATGATCACGATGGAAATGCTGCACATGGTATGAAGATGACGAGAAGCTTATGGCGAATGAAGATGCGATGGGTTAGAGAGTTGGAAGTGATGAAGACAGTAGTGATAATCCTGATGGTGCTCGAGTTGAAGAATACGATAAAGTCAAGTTACATGGAGATGGCAGACGAGCTTGGTGCTGGGATTGAAACTCGAGCTGTGGACTGATAATAATTGGGTGAAATACAGATGTACCCCTGTTTTTTTTTTTTTTTTTGTGCGTATACAAATGTACCCCCGTTTTTTTCACTTTTACAGATGTACCCCAGTTTTGACCGTTTTTTTTGAAAAAACGGCTAACTGAAAGTTATCCTCCATGTCAGCAATTAAGTCATGTTAAAAATACCTTCTAGTCCTTTAAATCGCTGAGTTAACAAATAACCTATTTAACTCGTTCAAATCGCCGATTCCTCTGTTCATTAAAACCATTGTTGTGATTTCTTCTGGATGTTTTTGATTTACAATCAAATCCCAGAATTAATCTAATCAAAATTAAACTAAAGGGCAGGGATAGAGATCAACTATTACAGTGCAAAATCAAATCTTCGGAGAATAATCGTATACATAAAGAGAGGGAGAAAAAAATAAACACTAATTGAATTGGTAGATTTATTTTACATGTATTATAATGTTCGAGATGTTCCAATACTAGTTGTACCCTTATGATATGATTTACATTAAAGTAAGAAGTCATTTACAAGATCTCCATATGCCAAGAATCCTCCTAAGGCAACGAGAATACACACACATCTCTTTGGCCTGAGGAAAATTGTTGGAACACCAACACCCAAATTGGGAAGATGTTATCTGGGACCAAATCAAATAGTTCATGTGCATTCCTATCTTGATAACCGCAAACTAGGGTGATATCAAAAGAAAACAAATGGAAAAGCATAATATAAACACGTACATGAGTCCATCATTTGCAAATGCATGGGACACCTCAACCGCATTTTACGCCAAGCGCTAGATAGATAAATTAGAACGATGGAAAAAGATTCCGAGTTAATACTTTCCAAAGCAAGGTATAGAGCAACGGAAACATTGAGTACCCGTAGGAAGAAAAGAGTTAGTTTGTTGGGTGTATTGTATGATATACATAGCATACAAGACATTAGACATAGAAAAATCTATCCGAATTTGCACTTGCCCCGACGAATTTTGGGTTCAATTGATCAACATAATCTAAACACGAGGCTTGTTATAAAAGCTTTGGTGCCAAAGTTACTAGAACCTACCAAAAGTAGATGTTCTCTAGAAACATACAAGATAACTTACAGCATATGCGACACTAAGATGATCAGCACCTACCACCCAAGCTCATACAATAAAATAATTATCTAACAAATTTCCTATTTTTAACGAGTTAAGCTAAATTTTTCTCAAATAACATAGCACTAGGATGCTTATCCGGATTAACAAATGATGCCACTTTCATTAACAACGAGAGGAAACGAGACTCAATAATACTCATTCAAAAGCCTTTCACAAGTGAACATACTAAGTCAACGCATCCAAGAACAACAAATAATCAAAATATGCTTACCCAGATGGTATCAAATTGGCAGCCACATATAACCAATATCGAAGATACTACCAAGAAAAGCATTCTTCACCCCAACATCCTAATCATTGTTGCATGAAAATAACGAAAAAAAGTAAATGATACATACAAAATCCCCAATGTTGTAGTCCCCAAATGTTGCTCCCGAAACCAATAAAAACAAAAAATTAAATAGTTCATGTGCATTTCTAGATAACCGCAAACTAGGGTGATAGGAAAAAAACAAATGGAAAAGCAGTATATAAAACTGTCCATCTGCAGAATACAAATGGAAAATGCATGGGAGACCTCAACGCATTTTATGCCAATGTTAACATATATATGAAGGGACCAAAGTGGTTCGATGCGCCAACTTCTAGATAGATAAATTAGAACAAAATGCAATGGAAAAGATAAAAGATATTCCAGTTAATACTTGACAAAACAATTCTTGCATAGTAAAAAATCAAAAATATAACTAGTACACAAAGGTGTGGAATATCTCACCTTCATCTCATTATACTTGATCTCAACTATTTTCAAACGTAAACCTCTTGCGATCGATCTAAGACCATTTTAAAAACCATAGACATTTTCTACTATGATCTTCATTGATGCTCTGTTACTTGAATTACATAGAGTTAAAGGCTGCACCAACTTTGATTTAAGTTTTAATAATACTTATTCATATCAGGTAATCTCATTTATCGTAAATACATCCCTGTTAGTGCACTTATCTCTTTCAAAAACATTGTTTTCTATAAGGCAACTTATATTTTATCTCAATTTTCCTTGTCAGTGTTAGTTGAACTCCTAAACACAGGGCAAATGACTTTCTAAGTCTTGCATTTCTTTTCGACTGAAGCCTATCAACATAACAATTCAATCTCAATAAAATCAAATCTGAAAATTAAAATTGTAAATTAGTGAAATACCTTATTTGCAATCTTCTCCCCTCGTACTTCATATCTCCAAACAAAAGATCGGATAACCAACCACCAGGATTAACCAACTTCACATAAGAAACCCATGAGCAAATTCATCTCCTTACCCATTAAGCCTTTACTTAAATTTTATGCTTCTCAATATTCACACATTTTGAGTTCCCATTAATGATAATAGTAGAACAAGAAAAAAATCCCTCCCAGAATTTCATCAAACAACATCCGAGCAAGTTAAATTGATCCACATTTCACATAAAAGAATTTCAATATATTGAATCTCGCAAACTCCCTTCACAAACATTTTCCAAGCTAAATCAATACGAAAGCATTTAAAACAAAAGGTGACCATAGTTTCCGATTGCATCAATTCCATGAAGTATTTCAATATCATCCTAACAATCGAACATGACCCAACTCTGTGAAACGAATATAAATCAAAAAATAACCATGTCAACCAATTAGGGCAAAGGATAAGCTGTGAAACAAAAATAATAAAAAATGTGTCTAGTATCAATCGATTAAATCTAAATCCCTAGGGGAAAATGAATCCGAAGACCAACAGTTAGGAAAAATATACCAAACAAATGTTATCATGAATACATTTACTTATTAGGTTTAAAGAAATCGAACAACAAAAATTGAAAGCTCGATTCACCAAATTAAACCTTCTCAAAGATCATAATAATACATAAACAGAGAAACCCATCAAAAATAAGTCTATACAAACGAATTTTCAAATTAGGGCGAAAAATTACTACTCGAGTTTACGGACAGAGGATAAAAAGAAAAGAAAAACAACCGAATAGGTTGTTGCGAGAGAGTGAGTGGTTGTTGAAAGTGCGGGTATTTGCGTGTTGTTACTCAACGAAGAAGTGAAGAAGAAGACGAGGATGTTCTTTGCTCGAGAAGGAATCGAAGAAGAATGAATATTTGAAGGTGTTGTTTTACGCTCTCGGGTACGATATGTATTAGGTGTACATGGAAGGATGAGATTCAACCTCCAATTGCTAATCAATGGTAACAATTCAATCAAGGATGTAATTGTAATACCACATTTTAATTTCTCATCTCGGTCAACGATAAATTGACCAAAATCACGAAAAATTGACTTTTCCAACGGACTTGGATGGAAAACATCCAACAGGCCTATATTTGTAAATGGGAAAAAAACAGGGGTACATTTTTAAGTCGGGCCTAAATTTAGGGTACATCTGTTTATAATCCATAATTCAATTTAGAGAACATAACGGTGATTGCAGTTGGAAGAGAATAAACGGAGTTTGTGGGATGTTAAGAAGCTCGAGTTAAGATATCTGAAGAAGGTGAAATCGATGGAGGTGATTAGCTGTGAAGGAGAAAGAATGATGGTCTGACCGTTGGTGTTGTATAAGGACTCGAGAGGAACATGATCTGATGTTGTAGATAATGGGATAACTCAAGTTTGATATGGATGAGTTTAGTTTGAGTCTGTGGTTATCACTAGTGAGTAGTAACGATGATCAGCTGAGCTCGAGAAGAAAACAGAGAATGGGGTACTGCCATTGGAAGTGAGAAGATGAAACCGACTGTGGATGCTGCCAGCGAAATGAGATGGGTTGATGGCTGCTGCCATTATCATAGATAGAAGATGGTCCGAGCTGGGAAACATGGAAGCAATGGAGAGAGTTGGTATCGGGTACTGGTTTGCTTCCATGGATGGATTGAACGAGAAACCGAGATGGAGATGGTTGCTGCCAATCTCAGAGGACAAAGCTGATGATCGATAAAAGGTTTGGCAGTTGGCAGAGACGGCAATGATGGTGATCATAATGGTTGTTGCTCGACAGGATAGTGATAATGAAACTCGAGCCTGTAATGGAGATGAACTCGGATCTGTGATCGGTGTAGTTGTGGCTCTGTTGGAAGGATGATGACCAATGGTGTAGCAGTGATACTGACGAGAAGAAGTGGAGTTGTGTTTGCTGATCATCGAGACCAAGAAGAAAAGTTTGAGTTTGATGACGCTGATAAGGAGACAGAGATGCTCGAGTTGAAGAATTCAATCAAAGCAAGAGATGTCGAGAATGAATCTATGTAGGGTTTGAGTTGTGCATACCTCGAGTCAGAGAAGTGAATACTTTTTACGGAGGGCCTAGTATATATAGAGTTATTGGTTTAGGTTTGAAACTCGGAAGAAAACTATCTTCACGATAACCAGACTATCCGTGAAAGTTATTTTTGCTTGGAGTGAAAATCCAAGGAGTTTGAAAATCACGGAGTTAGTAATGTTACGAAAACCGGCCCGACATCGAATCCAGAAAATCACCAGGTCAAGGGTCATACGGGTCAACTAGTGGTTTAACCCGGTTCACTTGGGTCAAATGTAGTTTAGTGTTACGACTACTTATGAGAACGATAATGGGCTTATGTAAAAGAATGTAGCCCTAACTGTTTACACCGTTAAAATAAAAATAAAACCCTAATTATGTGCCTCCTCATTTTCACTTCGCCCTTTTCTTTTCTCTACGCCTCCCTTCTCCTTCACTTTATTTTCTCTCCTCCTTCATTGCGTGAAAAATACAGTGCTATTAATTTGATCTTCCTCCACTTTCTTTTTCTCTTCCTCCCTTACTACATAAGCAACACAGTAGTTTTATTTTCATATGTATCTTTACTAATCATCATAACATACACATCATCCAACCAATACTATGAGCATCATAACATGAACATCGGAAGCGGCGTCCCAAAAGTAACTATGGATGTAGATCTATTCTTGTATTATTTGCTTTCGATTGAATTGATAGTTAATTTCTTATTAAGTCCAATTGTAATTATTTGTATCAAAGAAAAGGGAAGTGTAGGATCAGAATATCGCGACATCAATACTTCGCGAGATCAATAAACGTCAGCATTGCGAAAGTGTCGCAAACGAGTAATATAAATGACGCAATGGATGACG